>JAJOOO010006294.1:0-23345 GCA_029582685.1 Solanum piurae
ACAAATTGAACAAACAAATATTCATATTAGCAGGACAAAGCAACATGGCAGGGCAAGGAGGTGTACACAACTTTACATGGGATGGTATAATACCTCGTGAATGTCAACCTAATCCATACAATATTCTTCGATTAAGTGTAACTATCAAGTGGGAAATTGCACATGAACCTCTTAATTACGCGGTTGATTGTCTTCATAATTGTGGAGTTGGTCCTGGAATGGCATTTGCTAATGCAATTCTTAAACAAGATCCAAATTTTGGAGTTATAGGTTTAGTGCCATGTTCTAAATCAGGTACTGGAATTCATGCGTGGATTCGTGGAAATATGCCTTATGATCAATTGATAAGTAGAGCTAAGTTTTCTCTAAAACATGGAGGAACAATTAGAGGATTATTGTGGTTCCATGGTGAAAGTGATACAAAGGATAAGTATACAGCAAGATATTATAAATCCAAAGTGATAAAGTTCATTCAAGATTTACGCGATGACTTGAATTCTCCTCTGCTTCCTGTTATTGTGGTAAACAATATATACTTCTTTTACTATTTTGGTTCATGACAACTTCTCTCGCTAAACAACAATAAAACCTCCACTAATCATATTTAACAACAAATTTGTGAAGGGTAATCAAAAAATCATGTTAGCTACTGGCTATTTAGCGATGAATTTCATAGCTAATTCATGTTAGTTGTGTAGTATAGTTAGGTTTCATTCTATTATTGTTCTTGCAAGTTGCAACATTTCTTGAAGAATTGAACCTATACATGCTTTTGAACAAATTCTTAGCTTTAGTGAAGGTATAAGTATCAATTTGAAAACATTATTGTTCTAGTTTTCTCTTTCAAATGTTTTTTGTGTAAGATGATAATCCTTATTAGTTAGCACGGATTTAAGTTATATATATTGACTGTGTAATTATTTTATATTATCTATGCTATTTAGCTTAGATATAACATGTTCTCGCTCTATTTTTGTGGTTATCATTTTTCAGAGTTGCCTATTTTTCTAGTCTATCATATGAAAAGTCTTGATAAATGATATGAAGAGTTACCGATTGTTGTAGTTCAATTTCACCCAATGATGTAAACAACATATATACTGTTAACGTACATAACTTAAACTCAATCGAAACAACTAGAATTCCTTTTTCTTAAACCTACAAGCAATAACATGGTGAATAATTCTTACACTACCATTATATTTCAATTGGTTATAATCTGCATTTTTTTTGTAGAGAAGTAAACTAAAACACTTATTTTTTGCAGGTTGTTCTACGTTATCCAAAAAAACCATTTGATAGAAAATTTAAATTTGTAAATGTAGTGAGACAAGCACAGATGGATATTGATCTTCCAAATGTAATAAAAGTAGATGCTAATGGTCTACCAGTGGAATCAGATGGGCTTCATCTCACAACTCAAGGCCAAATCCAACTTGGTAATATGATGGCTCAGGCATTTCTCAACACCAAATTTCAATCTCTTAAATTTGATTCCAACAAGATTTATCATATGAGTAGCTAGTAGTCTCAGTCTATTGCTCGAACCCTCCAAAAATGTCGTCAGGTATGTGTCGGATTGTCCAAAAAAGTAGAGCATTTTTTAGAAGATACGACACGAGTGTAACAACTTTTTAGAGGTCCGTGCAATGTAGGTCCCACTCCCCTCTTTCTTTGTTAAGACTGTTCCATTTGATACAAAATTATTCGTAATGGTACAAGTTACATAATATACTGATAATTTGAACATGAATTATGAAAACCGAGTTAGAATTTGAAATTTATGGTTTAAGATTCTAGTTCTTTTAAATTATCGGATACTAAATGAATAATTTGTATATATATATAATATTTAATTAATTTTTAAAAGATAAATACATATTCGGACTAGAGCTATCATTACTAAAAAATCACAATTTTCCCAGTGCCAAATGTTCAATGATTATTCCCATAGATAATTTGATTGAATCAGTGAAAAAATAAATAAAAATAGAAGCTTTTTTACATGAAAAATTAGAAAGTTTTCCAATATTTCAGTGAAAATCAATACTTGATTCGGTCGAACCTTTAAATTGTACTCTAATTATGCACTCTCTAAGGGAGTAACGTTTTCGTAATGTAGGGACCCTTTGAAAGAGCATATATAAAACAACACGTATTATTAAATCTGTACTCACATTTTCATGGAATATAATTAGCATCTTGTCCCCAAAATAGTGAAAAGGAAAAAATATCAAGGCTAGGGACCATCCATACTGTCTTTGTGCTACAATTTTCTTTGCTTTGTCTGTCTATTTTTGATTGTTTTAATTACTTTCCAAGATTAACACTCATATATCATAATTACTTCCTAAATATAGAATCTAATCTTCAACCTTGCTTCCCCAATCTTTATTAATTGTCCTCCTAGCGTTTCAAATCAGTAAAACTGTCCTTATTTATAGTTTCATAAGAGACGTATAAAAATGAAAGTGGACAACTAATATGAGACGGAACGGAGGAGTACTAACATATTTAGTGAATGCATTGGCCCAGAGCTGGTCCTTTTTAATAATTTGGTGTAACTGTTTTTTTTTTTTAATTAGAAAAGTGGGAAACAACTAACAAGTAGGACAAAGATCAACATCGAGCTAATCTAGCCAGTGATGTGATAGGTAGTAATTAAATTCTTGAATGGAAGGACAGTAGCTGACAATTCATTTAGGGAAACTCTTTCAAAGGACAATAATTTTCTTCCCTTACCTTACTTTAAAACCATAGAATCGGAGCGGAGCTAGGATTCTGGTTACGCGTTCGGCCCAATTCATTAATTTTGTTTCAAAAAAGCTTGTTTTTGTCTTAAAAGATTCATTTAAGGTATATAAATGAATAATTTAAAACTCATTAACTAAGAAGTTAAAAGGATTAAACATCCAAACTCATAAACTTCAAATTTTAGTTCTGTGTCTCTGCGATAAGAAAGTGGTCCACAATGGCCAACAACAACAATAACATACCTACGTGATCACAAGCGAGGTCTAGAGACCTTACCCCTACCTTGTGAGAGATAGGGAGGACCGACTTATGTAAAAAGATAATGACATAAGTCTACCACGATGTCAAGTTAATATATAATAATAATTGGGTTCACAGTCAATACTTATAGATATTAAGGGGATTCCTTAATATACAAGACTGATAAAAGTTATTGAGTTCACGTGAATTGATAAATTACAGTGTAGATCCGTCTCCACTAAAAATGTAAATCCAAACAATATGTTCCCAATTCTTAGAAAATGTATATCCAATAAATAATATGAACAGAACAAATTGTTAAAGATTACTATGTCAATACCATATAAACAAATTACTCAATACTTCATCAAGAAGTTAAAGCTAATTAACAACCACCAAAAGGTCCCTATGTAATTAGACCCCATTGCAGTTTGTTACTTGCACTAAACTGCAATTAATTTGGATTTGGAGCAGCCCCTCCTTTTCCTAATTGTCTAAAACCAACCTCAACTACCTTATTTTCCATGCCTAAGTTCTGGTTTAAGGAAAATTGGTCATTTTCCTCAGCTGTCTCAAACTTAAAATGGCCTAATTCATCGACAACCTTGACATCCTTGCTTGTAGTTGTAGTGTTCCTCGTAACTCTGTCGTGTAAAGAACTCATGTCATGTACTGCATTAGCATAACAAGACGGTGCTGCTATAGGCATCGACCACAAAGGTAGACTTGTCAAGGTTTGTGGGCTATTATAGCCAAAGTTAATAGACTTGAACGGAAACTCATGAACTCTTATTAGCTGGTTTTCGTCATCCATTTGATAATCCGTCTCATTAACTAGAGTGACATTGTTTGTCTTGTAAGTATATGGATGTTGGATTGGCAAAAAAGGTCTCTGAATTGCATAAATGCCCGGTATGTTCTGAAGGTAGCTGAATTTCCTCTGAATGCTTAATACTAGATTATGATCTTCAAATACCTACAAGTAGTCATGAACCGGTTATCAGTGAAAACACATAGGATTAAGTAGCATTAAGGAGGAAGAAATCGCGTCAAGTAGGAGACGAGATACACCTTATTAAATGAGCCAAGCTGAATTATGCCATCCCTAACAGATATAATAGCAATAGTCTGCCAAAATAACAGAAACTTTCTTAAATTAAAATCTTTGAGATGACATAAAGGGTAATAGTATTTTTCTCATTAGCTAAACTTTCATTACCTGAATGCCTGAATTAAACTGAACTCCCCAGGCTCTTGGTTGCTGGCAAAAAAGAACAAACACAAAACTAATAAGGATTGTAAAAGGAGGGAGAGCGAGTTGAGCCGGTTCATCTGAACTCAATATTTTTGACAGGGACGTAGATATATATGTGAAAAATCACTAAACACGAAATAAATACTAAAAAGTTAAAATCTTGAATTTGCCATTGGTGAGGAGGAAATGAGAACTACTAGTGCTTACAGCTTCAATAGACATATTCCATGAGCAAATAAAGTTTGAATCTTTTTCATTTGGGGCATCTTTAAACACCCATCTGTGACTATTATCTGCTGCAACTTTGCCCACCAATCTGAAAATTTTATTACAAAGTTTAATACTTGTGCTTAGGGAATTGCAGCTCATTCTACTTATTAAACAAGAAAATGAAATATCTCACCCTTCACCAAAAGAATAAACCTCATGAGACATTTTGAAGAAGATTTCAGGACCAAAATTTATCGTTACATATTCCCTTTTCGATCTTTCACATTCATAAAAGTCACAAAAACCATCTTCCCAAACAAGAATCCTGAAATAAAATCAACTCAAATTATTAGTCCACAAACTAAAAATCACTAATACTCCTAGTACAGGTGAGTCTTAGTAGCTCAGTTGGTTGACTAACTGTCTAAACTTTCCCCTTCCCGTACCTCCAATTTACAAAAACAAATACTCCTAGTACTAATATCATTACCAGTTTCTCTTGTTTCCTTTAGCGCGATCGAGCAAGCCTCCTCCATGATCCCATCTGCAACAAAAATCAAGAACAATTCACTAACACTATTCTTCCTCTGTAATTAGTAATGTTCAAATTTTGATTATTAAAATGTGCTTACTTGGGTGGAGGATAATTTCTTGGGACAATTCTCCAGAAAACAGCATAGACCCACTCAGAAGCATTAGAAGAAGAGTCAGAGCAAGTACAGAAACTTCTAAGTGTGTGTTGTAACAGACAATTTAGCATGGGGAGTCCACCTTCCATTTTCTTTTTTTTGTTCTAGAGAAACAAAAAGAACATAAAGCTGCACAGTTTTTTACTTCAAATCACAAAAGTTGTTGAGAGAAAAAAGATGAATTTTATTGCCTTTAACATGCGTGTGTGAAGGAAATTGATGAATTTAAGTGAAACATCTTGTTTTTTTATACACTCAATATTTATTTCGGGTTAACAGTAAAGTTGTCTTCGTATAATTACGAGTTTGAATTGTGAAATCAAGAATTGATGCTTTAAATCAGAGTAGACTGCTTACATTATAGCCAGTGGGGGGCCACCCTTTCGTTGAAAAATAACACTGTGTAGACAAGTATTTTGTTATGTGTGTATTAGCGTACATATATTATATGTTGAATCTCCTTTATTTCTTCGTGCATTTTACCATGGTGTAGTCCTTCACCGAATCTTGTATAAACACGGAATACTTCGGGCACCAGACTGACTTTCTAACAGAGGATATGATAGGCTCACTTACACTGTTAGTGATGGATGCAAGGAGTGTCATTTTTGTGACAGAACTGACAGCTGAAAATATAACAGCCAATTTTATCATTCAAATAAGCTTTTATAATACTGTACTCTTATGAAGTAAACTGTTATGTACTACTATTACTTAGCAATGAATACTTAACCAACTTTTTGTTCCCTTGAAGACCACAAACCTACCCTCTCCTTCTGTTTTTTTGAGCTATCAATAGAGCATTTTATTCATCTCCAAAGTTGAGGGACCCCTCTCTGCAATCCTCTTTTAATTATTATATTGAATACCTACCGCCTCACACTAGCATAGGTAGCCGATATAGCTTTGTCCAATGATGTTAAACAGATGAAAAGAAATCACTTAACGTTATTGAACTCCGCTTACACAAATGATTAAAGCATATGATCACAATGCAAACCCCTTTTTTCAGATTAATAATATCAGTAAATCATCTGTACAAATTGGCAACCCCCAAAAGGAGAACCAAAAGATTCCCAAGATTTGTACTTGGGATAGTGTCTGGCAAAATAAATGGTGGTCCTCCACCAATCTTCTAAAGTAATTGGCATTACATTCATAATGAACTAAGCTGAAAGTGACCCTTTTAAATGCAACCATTCATTTTATACATTGCATCACTGTACAGACTACTAGGCTTCCCTTCTACAATAATGTTATGTACCAAATGTACAGATAATTTTATACTCAAATCATACTGCGTTGGATGAATGCATATCAAGATCAAATATTATCCAGTCTGCTCAAAAGTTTAGAATCATATTTTTGACTTTTCCTCCAAAATGAAGACCTAAGTATATTATAAATGGGATAAAATTCACAAGCAGCTACTTTTCGACCCTGTAATTGAAAAATAACAATTGTCTTGAGAACAACGCGTATCACATGGAAGGGATGTCTAAAGACTTGAAAACTACAAATTGGATTGTAAAAGAGGCTATTCAGCTTCCATAAGGACATGAATTTGTGACTCTCCAAGCCCCTCACGTAATAATTGTCCTACCTTTCCTTATCTTTCCAGGATAAAAGATTCCAATGACAACCTCTATTCATGCCCCTAAAATTGATTCTAATCTCCAACAGTAAAACTCAATAAATTATATGCTTAAACCATCTTTTTCCATCGTATAAAAGTGCTGCATCATAGTGATAGATTTCATTTTCGTTACACTAACACAGATTACGACCAGCAGAATTCCTATGGTTAGCAGCAGTTCAATAGTGATCAAGAAAATATCTTCTACTAGAGGTGAATCAAAATGAGAAATGGTATATAGGGCCTCAACCATTGAAAGATTAGATTTCACTGCTCTATGGTGCATGGCAATTTATAGGCAAAAATTAATATGCAGCAGTAATTGACAATTTCACAAGGAACTTCAACAGGGATGTGCAACCTGTTAGAAACTAGTAAGGTTGAATTGAATAAGAGCGGTTCAAGAATGAGCTCAGAAAATGAATATTGACATCCAGAGGCTAGCTTACAGATAAACGAAAGAATCAAGATGTGTGGCAGCTTCTAGGAGAACTAAGTTTTATAATCTAAGAATTCATTGATAATCATATATTCAATGACATAACCCAAGCTCAGAAACCTATCCGGTGAAAAATACAGCCATCTAGGCGAATTTGTATCTAAAACAAATTCATTCCCCACCATAAAAAGCTCAATCTGCTTTGAACCTCAAGGTTTGGAAACACTTCTCTCATCAGTTGATGGTGCTTTCTTCCCGTAACGCTGTAGAAAAGAAGTATTTCCAATCATTTTCAGAATATTATGGGTGAAGTACAGAGATAATGCAGGTTGGATGATGTGAAAAGACACCAATGTAATTGGAGCTAAATTTTATATGTACCTGTTTGCCAAATGTGAAGGGCACATATTTATATTTGACCATGTGCATTATTTGCCTCTTCATCGTTGAAACAAACAGTACCAACCAATAGAACAACAAAATTGGCCAAAATACAGGCACATCAAAGGCACTGAAGAATGTCAACACAAAAGCAATGCAGACTGCTTTTGATAGTGAGTACCTGCCAAGGAAAAGTAAATTATGCCAAACTACTAATTCAAGAAGATGATATTGCCAACAAAATTTGGATGATGACTACGACTAACAGAAGTATAGGCAAATAAATGAAGTGCACAATGAAAAAGTTCTGCTATATGATTAAGTGATTGACTTCAATGGGAATCCTTGGAGTGCAACGCACCCAAGGGTGTGGGCTAGTGGTCAATGAAGTAGGTGCAAACCTTGGAGATTAGGGTTCAAATACCATCCACCTTAGCCTTGGTGGGCAAGGTTACCTAGTACATGTGCAAGTGGAAAGTAACACTGCATCAGGTACATAGTGGAATACTCAAGGTACGCTCAAGCTGGCCTGGACACCAAGCATCATTTTATAATAATAAAGCACCTAAAGATATTGTGAAATAACAAAATTCAGATAACTAAGAGTGTAAAGGAGGAAGGTTAGAAGGAGTCTGCTCTCCCCTTGCACTGGCTGAAGCATATCACAAAAACTCAAGGTCAACAATTCATATTCATCACGGCTACTAAAACTATTACAAACATCAAGATCAGGAACCATTACTGGGAGATAAAGAACTACTGGCTGGGAACCAAATAGACTTGGTGATCAGCATGTCTGGTCAGAAGCTGGTCACCAAGTTTACTTTTCTTCTTCCAGACAATCTGAACATTTTGAAAAACATAAACTAATTTTGAAAACATGGACAGTTTGAATTAGGACATTTCCAACCTGTAGAAACTTATAATGATTGATTGACACGCTGACCATCATGATAGTGTTGGTCAACCAATTAATGTGGCTTATGAGGAACATCAATTATTAGGAAATAATCGAGTTAGGGCTGTAGCTATGAGTGCTATAGATGGTCTAACGAGAGGAATGAAAGAGACTGACACATGAGCCACTATAAGTGTTCAGTCGGGGATGGCCACATCACAAAACAAAAGCCAAGGACTATGGTACTACCATAAAAACCTATATAACCTAATAGCAGGAATGGACCAACATAATCCCATGATCAGGACAACACTTCTTGAATACTATCTACATTTATTAACTGATTAAGATAAGTTGTCCCATATAACAGGGAGGCTCCAAATAAAATCACCTAAGTTACCCCATATAATCACAGAACTTCCCCATTAAATCACCTCATGCTAATAAGAAGCATTTATCCTAGTTACATGAGTTCAATTCAACTCCAGTAAAAAGACATATTGCAAGAAAAGAAAGCTCATTCCGTCATTAAATTTAAAATATCTTGAAAATAAAGAAAGATATGGTAGGCAACACGAGGATTTTTATTAAAAAAATAAACGGTGGAGAAACAAGTTCAGTTGATGAATAAAACAAATGACATTATTTATACAGCCAATTCAGTAAACAGATCTAACCAAGCCCTATGTAATTGCTTCATGCTCAGTGCAATCAACACATGATTTTTATCAGTAATAATACGTGATTTTTCTATCCATTTATTCATTTTTTTGTAAGTAGGATTTTCCTATCTATCAAATTTATGTAGGCAGTACAAAACAGCTAATTGTGATACTATTAATCTATTATCCTGTCATGACATGATTATTAGATCCATAATTGGAGCTAGGGAAAGAGTTCTAGGGCAGAATAAGGATGCATCATATTTTCACCCTTTTTTGTACAAGGGATGCAACACATTTTCATGCTTTTGAGCTTTGAGAGACTCTTCCGATAACTTGTACTGATTGAATTTAAAGAAATCAGACATCCCAAGCTATCTATCTCAATCTCATACATAACATGCTGTATGATGGAGAAACTCATGTTAGAGGGTCCTCTTTAGTTATACGATACAAATCTGGATCGATGGAGTTAGTAGGTTCAAATGCTGAATAATTCAACCAATGTTGCATATTAATAGAGTGGAAGGTCAAAGGCACCACTGAAAAAAATGAAGAAATACCAGGTCAAAACAAAAAAAAATGTTAACTTGATGCCCCATTTGGTCTCAAACTAATTCCTCCAAGCACTGTGTCTTAAGCTTGGCAAAGGTCATACTACAAAATAGTTTAAGAAAAGTAGTTTTCCTTCTTTCCACTCCGAATCTTCTATTCTTTATCAGATCCTAGATCATCATGTGAAGGCGGGAATAGGTAGCAATTAGCAAACAGATCAGAATTTTTTTTCAGCGGAGCATAAACTTCCATAACCATGAATATGCAACAACATGACCAAACTCATCAACTAACAACACTTCTCAGCAGATTCCAAAAATAACTATGCAGTGGAATGTACAAATTCTTATTTGAAAAAAAAAGCGAATTCTTAATTTAGAACATAATATTCAGAATCCCAAAAATATAAATCTGACTTTTTAAAACAATCCACATCTTGACTACAACAAATCTTAGCATCAGATTTGATTTCCTACCAAAAATAACCATCAGATTAAATTTCTATTCACGTCAAAGTCAAAAATCAGAAACTAGATGAAAATCAAACTACATAATGCGATCGCAAAGCAGATGCATATCAAACAAATCTAAACTTCACAAGTAAGCAAAAAAAAGATATGTAAATTGGCACATAAACGAGTGAGATGGATGAAGCACCAGAATTTAAATTCAGGAAGGCGACGAACGAAAGGGCGAAACTCATCGGATCCGCGAGTGGGAAGGGTAGGACCGTCAACTTCCGGATCGACTTGAGGGGAAAGGAAAGCAATAAGGAGCTGGATTATGTAGATTCCTAGGGCATATGTGATGATGTAGAAACCTTGAACCATGAACACGCGAATAGCAAAGATGAAAGCGATCGTAGCAAAGAAGATCCACCGATAAAGGACGTGAGGTGTCGATTTATCCAGAAGGTGTTGATATCGCTGTGATAAGGTGAAGGTCCACTGAGACACAGCGGAGGAAGTAGAAGAGGCACCGTCGCCGGCGACTGCTCCGCCACCGACGTCCATTTTTTATTTTTTTTACTCTTTTTATTTTTTTCTGAAAGGAATTAGGAATTTATGGTATCTGAGAAAGACTGCGAGAGCAATGAGGGGAAGTTGAACAAGTCCGGATGTGCTTTAAACAGGTCATTTGTTTTTTCTGTTTTATTTTATCCTGTTATAGTGTTATTTAATTTTTATCCCTCCATATAAATATTTATTTTTATATTATAATACTTCACAAATAATATTACATGTCTTTAAAAAAATTATACTCCACTAGCCATAAATTTAATTATTAAGAATAAAAATCGAGATCAGTTAATTTGAAGAACAAATCATATCCCACTAGGCATAAATTTATTTAATTATTATAAATAAAAATTGAGATCAGCTTATTTGACAAACAAATCATGCAATTAAATAGCTTTTCAGATTGTGAAATGCTTTATTGGGCTTAACCTGGACTTAAAATAGAGGCCCATAATGCTAGTTTAACAGCTGATAACATTGTATTCCCTGTCCCATTTTTATTCAATGTATTCATGTGGGCATGGAGTTTATGATGTACTACATTTTTTGAGTTGTATTTATTGTGATTTGTGAAAGAAACATATTAAAGTGGTGATTGAAGAGTAATCAGATAAAGAAGAAGACATCAAGAATCAATGAATTTGAATTATAAAATGGTTTAAATGTTGTATATAAATGGAATGATTGAGAACACTTGAAAAGTCCAAAATGAAAAGAGTGTCGTGTAATGTGGGTTGTTATCTTTAGTATTATTTTTTTGTCGCTTCTTCAATTTTGTATTTTTTTTCCTGGATTGTTTTCCTAGGCCTTTCCTTCGGCTGATGCAAACAACCTCTCTATCTTTTCAAGGTAGGAATAATGTTGGGTACACATTATCCTCTCCAAACGTTACTTATGGAATTACTGTTGTTACATGAAATACAATAACAGTTGTGTGAAATTCAAGCTTCAAACACATGCATTAGAATATTTTTGACAGTGTCTACAATATCCTCCTCTTTGCACAAAGTGACAAACTTAACCCATTGAAGAATGGGGAATTCACTCTTTTGCAATGGAACTGTGATTGCATAGGCAGCAACAACAATCGATGCTGCTAGATGATGAGAAGAACAATTGAAAGATGAAATCTCCCCCTTTTCATATATCAGATCCATAATATCCATGCAAGCTTCCAAGCTTAATTGCTTTCCAACTCTGGCAACTTCACTGAACTTGGTAAGTAGATCTTCGAAGAATCGGAAGGGAATGCTTAACATGCCGATCTCAAATTTCAATACCTGCATTACCACTAGCTCAGCTTCCAGAAAATCCTTTGTTGTAAAATGCTGCTCTTTAATGGTGATGTCAGCCAGAGACTTGAAGGATTTGACACTTAGGGAAGGAGAATCGTGTATTTTGCTTGAGATCCACATTGCAACAAGCGCAAATAGCTGCAAATTGCTTTCTCTCAGAGGCCGTAAGAGCCAGCTCTTAGCATCCTTAGTTTCTTCCCCGGTAAGAGCTGGGTAGAATCGATCGGCGAAAAGTGACAGTGCTGAGTATTTGACGATCGGAGAAACTTGAAGGTCTTGAGCTGATTGAATGAGGAATTCTACAAGTCGAGCTCGCAAACAAGAGCAAACCTCCTTCTTCATTCTCGATCCCTCTCTCTGCATAGAACCTGTTGTCTGAAATGCCTAAGAGAACCAAATGTTGAAGAAATTCACCGCAATCAAATTTATCTATTTGTCCAGGTGATGTTGGAACCCAGTGCAAACAAAAGCAGCAGAAGAACAATCTACCGGTTTGAAATCATAGAGGAAATGAGTATTGATTATCAAATTTGTGTAACAGGGATTCTTCTAAGGTTGAATCGAACGAAAAGTGCTACTAATCAATGGATCGGAAATCCAATTTCAAGTATGGTGTTCATAGTAATAGAAACAGTGTTGTTAAAGGAGTAATAATGACACATAGTGTACATATGAAGGTGTTATAAAACGTTGATTGTTCAGAGTGGTTTTAAATTTGGAATATTATAGTTACAGTGGTATTCATGCCAACTTAAGTGCAACTCAACTATTTTACTGAATACCTTAGGTATCGTCTCAAAGTTAAATATATGAAAAAGAAGAGTTCTACTTAGTATTTTTATCTTTAGTTTCTATGACTTTTACCACTTCATTGTCTATTAGTTAAGATCATATAAGTGCGGGATTAAAGCAAATATTCTTACAGATCAGCAAGACGAACTGTATCTCTTGGTTCAGACTCTTCAGTTCTATGAGCTTCTAACGTTACATTTTAGGTCGATACACTCTATGGATGCAGTTTAAGGCAAAAATATTGTCAACAGATCCAATACTAATCGACTTGAAGATAATTGATTGACATTATTTCAGTGTAAACGGAACGGAAGAGTTTGACGAACTTTGCAAACATATGAATATTGAAATATCAACTGATAAGTAACCATCACATGAAAGCCAAAAACAACCTGAGCATAGCCTTTTGTCAGTTTCAAAGCGCTTGACTTGAAAGAACTTTAAACATAAAGAAAATCTTTATCAAGCAAGCGAAAGCTTACAAACCAATCACCATAACACCACTTACCAGATCAGGTATGCATAGCCAGAAAACAAGAATTACCATAAAAAAGATCACCAACTACTGAAGTAATTTTGATCACCAGTACAAGACAGGAAAATTCCCTAAACAACAATATTATCACTACATCAAGCAAGACAGAAAGGAAGCAAAAGAATCCTTCGAAATTAACATACTGATATGACCAAAGTCAGTGTTTGTACCAGATCAAAAATTAAACACAGTGTCTGATAAGAGTGAGTTTTCCAAGTCATAAAACATCAATCATGGCAACTCACAGGTATAGCCAGTGTCAATTGTTTGGGATTTGGTGGAGAACAAAATCTACACAACCCCAGCATTCAGAAAAGAGAAACATATAATTGTTATGTTTCAGTAACTGAAAGGATAATTCTATAGTAGTTGCCACAACCCTGACTGTGTATACAATAACCAGTTCATGCAGCATAACTTAAGTTCTAACTGTGTTACTCATAAATCAACTAAAGGACATGGCTGTTCGGTCCACTGGATCCATATAGAATGATGAACTAGGATTTGCTTGTTAGACCAACTCACCAACAAAAGATGATAACAAAATTTGATGATTCATTCTCAAAGAAGCAAATATTACTGCTATAGCCTGTCTATGGTAAAGAATCCAAAATTACACCGTACAATTTAAGATAACAATTCAATACCTGCTACTAACCAAAGCATGAAGAAAACAGCAAGATACAGTTCACAAACATCAGGCGTCATCTAATTAAATGAGCAACTTTGTATTGATAGTTATACCTACTCTCTAAGAATACAATTCTCCAAACACAATATTCAACTCACCACTGACAATGCAACTTTCCAAAGGTTTTTCACTTGCCTTCATATGATTTTCAAAGAAAATATTCAGTAAAAGTGACACAAAGCATAAGTAAACTGAAGGGCTTAATACAAAACCAACTAAAGGACATAAGCTGGTCATGACTCATGACACCAATAAATCAGGCATGCAGTTCAGACCTCAGAGTCATGCAGAAGAGCAAAAATAAAGTTGTGTTTACCCTATTAAAATGAGGGTCAGTCATCTTTTTCTGATAAAGTTAGCTGATTTATTTATTCGATGTAGCTAAATAACTGCAGGCAATGGCCCCAAGGGGAGTATGACTAAATTTTGGCCTTTAAGGACAACACAAGAGGAACTGGTACGAAAAATAACTACAATAACCATCCTTGATCTCCATTCCTATTCAAGACTCCACTCTAGAAAGACAAAGCTTGACATAATTATATTCTGATTACAAGAAGTCACCAAAAGTTTCTTAAATAGAACAGAAACAATTAAGTCAACATGGTATATCACACAAATACTAATTTGTGGCCCCAAACCCAGAGTTTTAACTTACAACTCTGTTGTTGTGTCCTATGCGAAGTGCAGAGCTTCTAGGAGAGTACATCCACATCTCAACACCAATGAACCAGAAAGTTTGGTGTAACTATTTATTAACCCAACATCTAGAGGTCGATACCTTGACTTCAACAATCTCTTGATCTAATAGAGAGTCAATTTATACTCTAGCTCTCAGCATAAACAAACCCATGCTCTAGTTCTCAGCATGTTTCCTAAATGCCATACAAGTCAAATAAGCACTATTTTTTTTTTTGATAACCAAATCAGAAAAGCACATTGAGAGAATGATATAGAAAGATTCAGACAGTTAGACTTATATGGCATTTAAACATTTATTGTAGCATATCAAGGCCTTGAAACACTTCCTGTTTCAATTAGGGGTGCAGCTTTGACTATTCAAGCTTGACTTTTCACCAGTGTTCTTCATTTACCAGGTGAATCACACTATTGCTAACTTCCCCCCACATTCACCAAAAATACAAGAATGATTCCTGATAAGGGCACGTCCCAAACACACCTGATTTAATATAAAAATGTACAAAATTTAATGGGTAAAAGCCGTGGAACAAACAAGTTGTAAGACTAATGAACCTTTATGAGAGGTGTTTTTTTTAGAAAGGTATCATAAATTTTTATAAGAGAAGTTTAGTGAAGTTGATCCCAAAGCAAGCGGAGAGGTACTTGAAAGAATGGAGGGTACCCTAATCGAACTCAAGGAAGAAATGTGGATTCCCCTAATTAGCTGGAAACATCTTCTTTGAACTCAAAATCAATTTGACTTTTCATGATGCTATCCTGCAATTAATAACATGGGAGTGAATCTGGACTTTTTTGTGTTTGAGAAAGGTAACGGACGATTAGAACTTAGAATCAAAATTTTGACTTTCTATTAGCTTAATGTGCATATCCTAGTGTATAAGATAAAGCAATAGTATGATTTATGCACACTTCTAGTTTCTTCGGTTCTTCTCAGTTCTCCATTCAAACGCCTAATGAGTCAGGAAGAATGTGTTAACGATATTGAATCTTTCGTACGGGAGTAAATATATACAGAAAAACTTAGCAAAACATAAACTGGTAAACACATATTCCAAAATCACCAACTTCTTGGATTATAACCTTTTCCTTTCTTTCTTTTTCAGAAGATAGCATGTTGAGTCCTCTCCCAGGAGAAGTGATAAGAACTCCACGTTGAATGAGCATACCAAGCCCAAAAATAGCATCACTGGGATTGTACATAAGCAAAAACAAAAAGAAGGGAAACTCACGAACAAGGTCCAACCATGAAGGCTGAATCTGTAGTTGCATTAACTAGCATGCAAATTCAAGAATATATAAATGTAATAAAAGTCAAATAACTTCAATAGCAGAATATTTGAGCATAAGATTGATCTCAGTCAACTCCTTTTTTTCTAATTATTTCTGGAACTGGAACTCCCACCAAAGCTCGACCACCTTCTGAATGTGCAAGCCACCAGATTCCTTCCTGTTGTAAGTCCTAGCCTGGCCTTAAAGGAATTTGACCTCCCAGTACTGCTTGATGGAATACTTACACCTCTTACTTGGCCAGCCACCTGTCTAATTTCATTGCCAACTTCAGGCACACCTCCATCACTGGCACTTGCATCAGGATTTTCAGGTTCAGGTGTATCCAAGTTCACAGCAACAGAACCCCTAGTTGTCCGCAACCAATCTGCACTTCCAGAAGTCACCAATCTACATTTCTTAACCTTTACTTTTACCAAATTTGGGCATCCACTAGCAAGCGCTTCCATACCCTGATCGGATACTGGGCAACTCTTTATACAAAGTTTTCTTAATGCAATACATTTCGCAGCTATGCATGATAGTTCTGGATCCCCAACAGTTTCACTTCCACACAGAGCTAATCTCTCCAAATTCAAGCAATTCGTAGCCAACTTCTCCAAACTAGCACATGTTGGATTCACACCTATTAAAACCAATTCTTGTAAATTAGGGCAATGTTTTGCCACAGCAATTAACCCATCATCACTTATCCTGTTAGTCTTCCACCCATCAATGTGGAGCTTCCTTAGAAGCTTACAGTTTTCAGCAACAGTCTTTAGACCATTATTAGTGCATTCAGGCGTTTTCACAAGGTGCAGAATTTCAAGAATGGAACATTTAGATATAGCAGCAAGACCAGTATCACTGACCTGAAGCCTCTCAAGATGAATTTCAACAAGTTCACTGATTTGTTCAGCAATCACTTCCAGAATCTTATCCCAATCTCCAGAACAACGGAAAAGCTTCAGCGTCCGCAAACTCTTCGATCCAATAATCAACGGCCCAAAACACTGGCCATTGTAGAGTTCCTTGAGGCAAATAACTCTCAGAGAAGCCCCTGCAACACCAGGACCAATTGGCTCAGCTGCAGCCCCATCTGTGATACCACGCAGCCGCTTCACGGACAACTCTTCCAGAGCCGAGCAGTTATTCAACACGGCGTTCATCCCCTTAGCTCCAAAAGCACAAGATCCACAAGATAGCTTCTTCAAACCCTTACAGTTCTTCGCAAAAGATTCCATTCCAGCATCAGTAAGCTCCCGGCATGAACGGAGCTTCAAACGAGTTAGGTTCCGGCACCTTAAAGAGATAAGCACCAACGCCTCGTCCCCAATACTCGTAGATCTACGGTCACATTTCAAAGCGAGTTTCGTTACCGAATCAAACCTAGAAAAAATCAAAGGAACAACGGCAACAAGTTCCGATTGTGCATTAAGCGAGAGACGGTGACGGCTCTGGCCTTCAACACGGAGCCAACGGCGGCAGACGAGAGAAGAATTTTTCCGGTCACCTGAGCTAAGGAAATGGAAAATGCAAGCTAAACACTCATCAGGAATATTAGAAGAATAATCAAACTCTCCGACATCGAATACATCGATAACATCGTCGGAATCGTCAATTTCCTTCATGGAAGAAATCACCGGCGAAGATCTGAACTTTATACGGTTTTGAGCTCCGGCGACGGTGGAAGCTGACTGACCCATCCACCAGTAAAATAATAAAGATAGATCAGGGTCACTGTATCCAATTACTATTTCACCAGCCTTTTGTGTTCGTCTTTTTCGGATGAAGTTGCAATTTACAGGTGAGTTTGATAGCGGACCTGAAAATAAAATTAGTTCGGATTTAATTCTAATTTACTGGAAATTTGTTAGGGATAGCAAATTTCAACATTTTAAAATTACTCCTCTGTCCAAAAATACATATAATAGTCTTTATTAAAAATATATTTGTTCTCTATTCATTTAATATAGTAGCATATTTATTGTTATTTCTCCAAATTAATCATAATTAAGATATCGCTATTTAAGAGTTACGTATTTCTTTTGAATAGCAATTAATCAATTGAATTATTAAAATTTCTCCAATCGAGTATTTGTGTATTTGAGAGATGAAAAAGTACGTGCCGTGTGGGCTACCTACATTGTAATTTGTAAGTAGGTGTGCCCGTTGGGTTATTTGAGAGAGCGAGAATAGTTGGGACATGCGGAAGGAACACGGTAAGAAAAGTAGATAGAAACATGCAAGTATTTCCTCCCCCACCCCACCCCACCAGTGCAGTAAAGGAAATCACATGTGTATCGTGTATCTATGCAATTGGATGCAACTGTATCATCACTCTTCACATTCACCCTTCTACTTTCAAAATCACCTTTTTCTTATCCTCTTTTTATTTTAAATTTAAGAATATTTTCTGTTAGTATGGTTAGTTGATTTTAGAGGTACTTATCTATACGAATGATTCGAGATCAATCTTTTTTTAATGTCTTCTGAATGACTTTGTTGCACAGAATTTATCTTTGGAGTTCACATTTTTTGTATAGTTTTTAGGCTATTGCACACTGAGACATTTAGCTAGTTCGCACAAAGTGCACCTTAGTTGCTCTTATTTAGGAAAAAACGTTATGGGTATAATTAGTGGCTTATTTTTCATTTTTTTAAGAATAATTGTTAGTGTAAAAGTATTTTTGACTTATTTAGCTATATTGTTGAGCCAACCACGTAATGATGGTAATTTTTTTTTTAAGCCAAGAACATTTTGGTACAAAATATAACTATTAGTCTGTCTTAAATATTCTTAAGCCAACAACATAATATATGAAAAAATTGGCACAAAATATAACCGTTGGTCTGCTTAAAAAATTTATAACTTACCCAAATGTTTATTATTTATAAAAATAGACCCCAAACTTTGTAGTTAATAGTGTTGTTAGTTTGACGATAGTGGTTATTATTTATAAAAATAGCCCCCAAATCTGTTTCCATTGATGGTTCTTTGTAACTTGTTTTAATTTGACGGGTTGTAGTAGCTAGTAATAATTACGTTATTAGTAAGTTGTTACTAAAAAATTGCGTTATGATTTTAGAATAATGTACTATCTATCTGATTACAAATTTGATAAATTTGTTTCAAATTTACATTAATACAAATTTATGAAGGTTATGCGTGCAATTTGGGATTAGCACATGTTTGTATGGGTACGATTGTGTATTCTTTATATATGGACATAATTATTTTTCATACTTTAAATAAAACTAATGCAATACTATATTTTAAATTCAACTATGATCAAACACAAAAAAAAATTTATCATACAAAAATGTGTTTGACCCATCCCCACTCCTCTTGCTCTTGTCATTTATTGAACAATCCAATCATTCTAAAGTGTACAAACTATTCATGGAAATTAAACAGTCTTATCTGTTCCTTTTATGTGTGGCAGAAGAAATTAAAGAACCAATTAATTCTTGCCTAAATGCAAAGCAAGAAGATGACTATTAAACTCCTAAAAATATAACAATAATGCTCCAATGGTGATATGATTCCGCAAAATTGGCAATCATGTCTGTTGGTGTGGTACAATAATACACATGCATGGATATTGTATATCATGAGAAATTAGCTTATTATATACCTTTATCGTCTCATTTTAACTGATGTTTTAGTTCAAGAAATTTTTTTTAGGAATTTTATAATTTTTTCATTTATTTTTATCGCTAAAGAAGTAACCTTTTTAATACTAATTAATTCTCAAAAAATATTTAATAACTTAATAAATTATATTATATATTTTAAGTTAAAATGAATGGAAAAAAGTTAAGTGTTATCATTTTTTTTAAAGGGAGGTGGTCCCTTAAATTAAAGACCATCTTTGACTTAATGCTGATAAGATAAACAATAGAATTAATTGTGGATGCTTTGAATGCGTATGATGGCAAAGTTCTGGCAAATACTTTGAATGTATGGTATGTAAAAGCAAAATTATTTGATTTGAAATAAATATGTGGTGCAAATAAATATGTATTCATCGGAGGTTGGGAAAAGTGTAGAAACAATCGATTTTGAGATTATATTTTAAGTTATAGCTACTATAGAACCAACTTCACATATGAAGTTTGGTTCTAGCAATTTGAATTCTGACAATTTTTATTTTTATCTAAAGTTTGGCTCGTTAGAATTAGACATAAAATATTTTTATTTGAAATTTAACTTTTTGGATCAAACTTCTAACATGTATGTTTGAAGCTCCAACATATATTTGAGAGTTGAAAATAATTTTTTTTAAAGTTTGAATTACCAATCTTTATTCATTCAATAATTTTATATATTTTAATAATTCCCACTTATATTTAAATTCAATTCGAAATCAAATCTACTTTCATTTTGCAATAATAGTAATTTTAAATGCTAAAAATCATTAACCAACTATAAGTACAAAATTTGAAAAGAGTGGCTACGTCTTAAATTACTTTCTTGAACGTGGTATTGCGTTTTCAAAATTCAAATGTTTTAATTGCTTGAAAAAAGAGACCGCTAATAATCTTTTGAACTTAAATTATTTGGTATACTTTTTGTCATCATTTTGACGATATATAATAGTAGTAGCAAACCAGAATGCTGAAATATTTTTGAAATGGAAAAATCCTTTTGGCCAGAATGATAGTATTTTACTTATGGTTTTTTTTACCTTTTTAAACATTTTTATTTTTTTAATTTTAATATATTTTAATTAAAAAATGGAAAAAAAATCAATTTATTTTAAAATAAAAAAAATATTATAAAGTTTTTAAATTTCTGACCAAATTTTTTGGCCATTTTGCATTACCCTTTTGAATATTAAAAGTAAAACTCTATCATTTAAATTTGTTTAATCTATTTTTCTTTTAGTCTGTATCACTTTTTAACAACTCTTAATTTTAACTTTTCACATGAAATGTTTAAGATCACAAGATTAAAAAATATTTTGATACATTTATTTAATTTAAGATCATCATATTTAAAAGCCTTATTAATTTTTAATCAAATCAAAATAGATCAAACAAATTAAAAACGAAGAGTTAGGGCTAAAACTCTAGTCAAAATAAGCCCAGCTTCGTTGTCTATGGACGCAGAAACAATAATGACGATCGGAGCCACATTGTCATTAATTAATTAAAATGGACAAGACTAACACAGCAATCAACATTAAACGTATCTGACCACTAGAACAAAATACTCATAAGCCATAATTAATTAGGTTGCAGGTCCATTTATAAACTTTCTAAGTAGCCATACAAATTGTATTTCGTGTCTCACAAATATGCCTTGTTTTTTCGATAATTGAGAAAACATTCACGATAAGATAACATAACTTATACTCCCTCTGTCCCTAATTATTGTCCACTTTTCCTTTTATAGTTGTCCCTAATTACTTGTCCATTTTGACAAATCAAGAAATGATAGTTTTTTTTACCTATTATACCCTCAATTAAATGACTAATTACTTTGAAAAATGCAGAACTTTTCATCCACTTCATAATTAATAGGGGTAAAATTATAAATTTACTATGTCATTAATTGATTTCTTAATAGGTGTGTCAATTCAAAAGTGGACAAGTAATTAGCGAGTGAGTAGTATCTCTTATGTTTGGTTTACATTCAAAATAATTTTGAATATATTTTTAATTGTTAAGACGGATGGTAATAGGAGTTATGAGAGGTAGAAGTAGGCTAAAAAGGAATTGGAAAATTTTAGTTGAAGACATATGACTTAAATTTGATACGTATGGAGGTCGAGAACTAAGAGTAAAAAATTAATAGATAAATGAATGTTGTCGCACTTTTTGTGGAAGAGGCATCTAGGTTAGCTTCTTCCTCTCCGATCGTCTTCCCCTTTTTAGTAGTATTATTTAGTTATTGCGTACATAGTTTCTTATTCTTCAGTGGAGTATTACTATTTGTTGTTGCATTTGTTTTGTAATTTGGTGTTTTAATGTCTTATTTTTCTTACAATTATGCTTAAGGTACTTTTTTGGGAGATGGAGGTCTATCAGAAACAATCTCTCAACTTCACAAGGTAGCTAGGGGTAACATCTACGTACATTTCGCAACTAGGTACTCTTCTCTAACTAGAAGAGTTGCGCCTAAGACTTAGAAGCAAAGAGAGGTGATCCCGGGCCTTGTCTATATAGCTATATAGCGTTAGCGTTGTTTGCCAGTCACGTCAGTGCAGACACAACATAGTATATTAAATAGAAATGTCAATTTTTAGGCTTGATCCATCTCTATGCTTTTCATAGTCAAGAAATATGTCAGTGGAATAAGACTTAAAGCTAGTAACTCATAAACTTCGCTCCCAACTCACTTATTCTTTTCGAACTGATCAATCTTTTCCCCGTTCACTTTTTTTAGACCTCATTTATAAATTAATCATTATTACTTTTGAACCATTTATTCTTATAGATTTTGTCAAAAATAAACATTTTTTGAAACATTCATGTGTTAAATTTGAGAGCGACTGTGAAAAATATATTTAAAAACTACTTAATTACTTTTGACATTTTCAATTTTCACGGTTTAAAAACTAAAATTGAAGATATAACATGGTACTACTTTTGCTAGTTAAATCTCATATCTAGGAGCACAACGTAATTTGTTCATTATATTACAAGTCGATAATCATTCTTCATGTCCTATCACAAAAAAGAAAACTAATACAGTATATCACAAACATTGCATGTGCATGCACCTTCCTGTGCCGATCAAAATACAAAGCTGATAAGAGTTCAAAATAAGTGTTCAAATGAGCGGATTGATTAAATTTGAACGGATTAACCTATATTCTATTAGTAAATGAAGTGAAAATTGTTTGGACGGTTGAAGTTCAAAGTTATAAAAGGATTGTATCAAATTTGTATTAAAATTATATTATAATTGTATGTTAAGAGTTGTATGAAAACTATAGTTGTATGAGTATCAGATGAAAGTTGTATATAATGTTGTTGAAGCATTATGTTAAATCTTTAGCAAGTAACATTAACTTTTACAAAAGTTTATATAGTTATATACATATTGTATGAACATGGTGAATACACTAGAAACAAATATATTTTATACATGATTTGTATAATTTATTGATACAATTTGTATTTATTAATACACTTGATATAATTGTATTTGTTGATACAATCTCTCTCCTCTCTCTTCCAAATCTCACTCACCTCGATCCTCCTTTTCCAATATTTCTTGCATCTCTCCTTCTTCCAACATGTAATTACTTGTACCTTTGATAGGCTTAAATTTAGTTCTCCTTTTTAGTGTGATTCATTAAAATTTTGAAAAAT
>JAJOOO010006295.1:0-30401 GCA_029582685.1 Solanum piurae
TTATGCAATGTTTTTCTTGGTAAAGAAAGTTTTAAATTCCTTATGGTTTTAGTGTCTATGCGATGAATGAATGCTAAGAGGCTTGTATTAGACCTCTTCGAGGTCGAGTACGCTGGTTACGACTAGGGGGTGCTCCCGGGTCGTGACACCAAGTCATAATTCTTGAATTTACATTTTCAAATTTAAGATATAGTTAAGAGTAAGGTTCGAGGGAGTTGTTTTGAGTCATTTTGAGAAGTCTTTTACAAACTTTTAAAACTTGTTTTAAGACTTGAGTACTTGAGTATGAGGATGAGGAGAGTTGAGTTTTATTTTTCAAAATGAATATATGGGAACTAAATATTCCCAAGAGTAAATGTTTTACATTTAAAATAAGAGGAAACGCTTATTTCCAAATGAGTTTATGAAATGTTTTTGAGCACTATCTCTTTTAAGAGAAGCTTTTGAGTACTAATATCAAAGTACGAGGATGAGAAAATATTTCTAAACATATGAGCATGAGTTATGTTATTGGGAGTAGTATTGAGCACCGATATGGGGACGAGTTCAGACAACTCAAAGTCCTCATAAACCATGGATGCCAACTTGGGTAATAAGGATCATACATTTTAGATGATTCCTTATTGATTTTTAAGCATATATTAGTGGATTCACTTAGTTGAGGATGTTCTATACTCTGGCAAGGTATAGGACAGTTCTAGCAGCGTGGGCGAGACGATGTATCATCACATAACTCATAGTGATGGTTGTCGGTTAAAGAATCTCCCAAATAAGAGCAAAAGAGTTATTATTGTATTTTTAAATACATTGAGTTATTATATATTGCTTTAAAATTTTTTTTTATAATGCATCTTTATTGTTGCTTTTATATTGAACTGAGTTGAGTATTTTTGAGTTTGAGTATCTTTGAGTTGAGATGAGGTGAGTATGTTCTTCCTTTTTATCAAGTTCAAGCTTATGTATCTACTTTAGAGTTCCCCTTGTATGCTCGTACATTCCATGTACTGACGCCATTTGGCATGCATCTTTCATGATGCAGATACAGGTAACCAGGGTCATCAACAGGTGCTCCGTTGATACTATTTGCAGTTCTAGAGTTGCTTTGGTGAGCCTTCTTGCTTCCGGAGGATTCCACTTTTATTTTCAGTCTTATTAAGATTTTGTGGGTCTTGTCACGACATCTATCATAGTTATTAGAGGTTTCATAGACAGGAGAAGTTGAGGAGTCTTTTCATTTCCATTGTTAAATGTTTAAGACTTGAGTTGCTTCTTTTGGCCAGTTGAATGTTTTTTTTAAAATATTGTGAGTATCTATTTTGAGAAATTTAGTTAAATATTTACTTTTGAGGTTCATTTATTGTCAAGTAAGTCTTCCACTGAGAGTTGAGCCAGGCCAGTTCACTTGGGGACAACAATGGTTCTCGAGTGCTAGTTACGTCCAGGGTATAGGCTCGGAGCGTGACATGGAATTAACATAAAAACTAATAATTTAGTGGACTACGTTGATGCCCGCTATTTTAGAAAAATTAGGAAGAAACTCCTTCGTTTTAGGGTAAAATAATAAAAAATGGAAAACAAAGAAGATCATGTGCCTTTTTTTGTATTTGTTTATTATTATTGTCTCTATCACAACTTGATCTATTAATTTTATTAGAAAAATAATCCTCAATGTGTGTATTTGTCACTGTTCACTCGTTATGTGAACACTAATTCTTAAATTCTCTCTCGAATGAAAAAATAATAATAAATTAATTGAAGAAACAAAATAAGAAAAAAAAAATGAAAATTCTCGCGCACTATATATAGAAGTTTTTTGCGTGAAACAAAGTTCATAGTCAATTGCACATTTCTCTGTTCTTTTTTCATTTATTTAATAGAAAGCCAATACCTATATTTCCATGCTAAGAACTTCGGCGAACCATATCAATGGATTGAGGATGAATAAATTATGAAAATTTTAAATGATCTCAAATTGTCGCACAAAAGAGATCCCCAAGAATTTATAAGAAGTGAATGGTTGTAATTTATCACGAAAGAAACATGAAAGTTGAAATTATTGTGACTATTCGTAATAAACAAGTCTTTTTTTAATAAATAAAATATGTAGGTTAATTAAAAGGTTATTAATGTTCTAAAATAATACAAATAATATTGAAGTATGTATGTGATGAAAATCTTAAGAGAAAAATACGAGTGTGAATTGATGAATGATTTTCTACAATTTATTCACCAACTTTTTCCTGTGTGGTATCTCAAATTTCATTGAATTTTGAACTTAATCAACTGTTGCAAATAACATTTGAAATTTTTTAAGAAGAAGAAGAGTAAAAAACCTAAAAACCCGTAGATTAAAAGTGAGAGGAAACCCCTCTATTATAGCTAAGAAATAGTAGTATGAATAGGTACCTTATCAGAAAAGTCACAACCTTTTGAAAAAGTCACTACTCATCGAAAAAGCCACAACCATTTGAAAAAGTCACAACTCATTGGAAAAACCACAACCCTTTGGAAAAGACACAACCCTTTGAAATGATCACGACCCTTCACAAAAGTCGGAACTCATCGAAAATATCACAACCCCTCAAAAGAGTCACAACCCTTCGAAAAAGTCACAACTCATTGAAAAAGTCACAACTTCGACTAAAATACATGATATTTAAAATTTACGGAGGGAGATGATTGTATAGTAATTATTACGAAGCGTAAAAAGACAAACATCGCGCATAAAAACATTAGTATAGCAATAGAAATTAAAAATATGAAAAAATAAATATATAAATTGTTATGCTTCATTAAGTACCTGAAATTGAAGATGATTAAGAAGAAGTGATTTGAAAAGAACAAGCTGTGAAGATTATATTTTAAAATAATTATAACCCATAAGCACAAATAAGCAATAGAAATTGAGTAAATTGATTAAAAATATGAAAGTTGAAATTGGATGATTTTTTTTTTGTAATGGTAATGTTTATAACTAATATTGTTTTAAATCCACTTGTATAAGCTGAGTTTTCCCTAGTAAATGAGACAATTTATTGGAAATTAACAAAATTGAGTGACTTTATGAGATAATTACTATAAGTTGAGTGAGTTTTGTGTTATAAATTAAGTTGAATGACTTCGTAATATTAAAGTTATTAGTTGAATTACTGAGAAATTAAGTTCAGATAACTGAAAAGCAAGTCATTTAAATATGTGCATTCCACAATACCTTCATATACAAACTTGCAGCTAGTTCCTCCATTGACTACACAAATAAAAATAGGTAAAAGCTAAAATAATGCACATTAGCATTTCAAACAATGACAAAGTTACTACTGAAAAACTAAAGGTAAAAGACCACTTGTACCCCAAAAAGGGAAACTATTTATAAGCGGTTACCCCTTACTTTTATATCCCTGTTTTTAATTACTAATGTGAATTTACTACTCGATACCGTCAAAGTATATATAGATGGTATCAAAGAAGAAGAAGCAGTGCTTCAATGAAAAAACTACTCAGTTACTCCTTGATACCATTAGATTATATATATACTCTGATTGTACCAAGGAGGAATATGCAATGTTTCAGTGAAAAGATGACTCAATGGTCACGACCCGAATATGAACGTGATGACACTTGTCTATTCCCACCAAGACAAGCCAACCTCAACCCAATGAAAATGAAAGAAAAAGCAGAAATACATTAAAATAGAACAATACAAAGGCGGAAAACTTATTCATTCTAAACAATACCCCAAAACTTGGTTGTCACGTGTCTAAACCACTAATACAAGTACTGAATTCAAAAGATTAATACAAGTCTCAGTTTTTGTTTCTCAAATAAAAAAAAGCTTAAAAAGGAAAGGAAAAGAGGGCCTGTTAGGATGACAAAAAGCTACCTCTCTCAATCCTTCACGAGCCTCGATTTCCAAGAGAAGAAGAAGAAGATCACGTGGGTCCGGACTCGAAACCTACACAAGTGTAGAAGTAAGGGGTGAGTACCAACAACACGGTACCCAACAAGCAACCTACTAAACATGCAACTATCTAGAAAGCGAATACTCCCGACTCTCTAACCAAACCTCCCCAAACTACAACCTGCACAGAAATCAGCCCAACCTAACAATTCTATAATACACGGCTCACAAGGCTCAATATTCACAGTCTAGTAGTCATAATTCAACAATTAAATGGATCAAATAAGTCAACCTCAAATTCAAGTAGTTCAGTCACACACAATAAGTACATCAATCGCAAGTATCAAGCAAATCACACATAAGCATCAAAGGTATCAAGTCACATACTCAATCTCTCACCGGAACCATTTTCCCATCGGCACAATGTCACTAGCCAGAACCATTTCCCATCGGCTTTATATAAAATCACTAGCCTGAACCATTTTCCATTGACTTTATATCAAATCACTAGCCGAAACCATTTTCCCATTAGCTTTACATCAAATCACTAGCCAGAACCATTTCCCATCGACATCATAACTCTCGCAGGCATAGACCTCGACATCATAAATCATCACATATCTCATCACAATGGTCACAATCAATGCACACAAGAAATATCACACCACATAGAAGAGACAAAAAATTACACAATTCAAGTCCACACTCATGCTTTCAAGCATTTCATCAATTAAGCAACAAGGGTTACAATAAGGCAATTCACATCATCATGTCAACACATAGCCTTTTTCATTTCAACCCCTTTTTATTCATTTAGATGTAAAAAGTGGATAATTTAACCCTTCACCTTATCCACATTACTCCCAAAACACACAAGCAACAATGAGGCATACAAATTCAACTAGAATGCGAAGTTTAGAAATCCACTTCTCTTAAACCAAAGAACAATCACTCCAAAAGTTGAGTCTTCCTCTTCCAAATCACTTCCAAAGACAAACAATCTTTCATAATCAAGTATTTACAATCATCCATTGGAAACAACACTTCCCACATCAATTATATAGAGAGAGATGAGTCAAACAACTCAAAACCCAACATCCAAATGAAGGTTTGAATTTGGAAAATAATACTTGAAGTCAATACTCAAAGATTTAGGAACTCATTAGGAAGAATCATTTCAAAAATGGGCTTAAAATCATTTTATTAACTCAAGTTTACTCCAAAGCTTAAGTTCATGAAGAAACCCCCAAATTATCAACCCAAAATCTTGATTTAAACTCATAAATTCAATAATAATAATGGGTAATCAAAGATTTAGAGTTAAAAACTATAACACCTCAGAATTTAGTAGCCTAAGAAAGGGTCCAAGTGAGTTGTAACACACCAAAAATTTAACCTTGGCACCCTCCATAAAGATGCTCACTGACGGTGAAGGGAACCACAGCTCGTGGTGGTGCCCGTGGACCCTAGGCAGTAGCTAGCCAAGGGAGGGTCACCTCCCACGAGCACCATGACAGTTTGTGGTGGACACCACGTCTCGTGGTGGTGCCCGTGGAGGCGAGGCAGTGAGCCCTCCAAAACTGCCCAAATTGAGACCCTCCCCATGAGACACTTGACGGCTTGTGAAGGCCACTAAGGGCAGTGGGAGAGGTCGTGGACATGAGTTGGGCTTGCTTTCCTAGTGTTTTATATGCAAAGTTGGTAAGTTAGGTATCCCTAAGTGATTGGTCCTCCAAATAGGGAATTTCACCCTGCACCTTGGTCCGGCTACGTGTGTATAATTTACTAACCCTTACCTTTACCTCAGATTAGCCATCACATCAATGTATGACTTAGTTTTCACCCTCGCACCAATTGACATTAGACCATTAGATAATATCACACTAAATATCTGTTGATAATTCTTTTCTTATTAACTACCTCCTTGGTTCGGCAAGTAGCAACAAGGAGAGTTCTAACATTGTGCACCGTTAAAAAGACTTTTAAGCGAAAGAATTACCAATACATGCATAAATACTATTCAAGAATTACTTAGTTATTATTCATACATTGTTAATTGCTCATGGTTCCTACAACCCTAGTTGTGGATTTAGTTACTCATGCTTGAAAGAACACAATTCATATTTTTGTAAAGAGAATTCATGAACTTACGTTTAGAGTAGAAGAAACCCGTCATCTCTAATTGAATTTCAAAGCAAAAATCTTATAAACCAAAATACAGAAATCAAATTGCCAAAGTTTGCAAGTTAATTCCCAAGAAAATACCAAGAACTAAAAGTAAACAATAGTGTCTAACCCCTAAAAATGAGGTTTACATACCCTATTTATAGAAAAACATGTCCTAAATAAAAACAAAAAATAAAATAAGGAAACAAACTTTTTGGACGCGACTTTTATCGACGACTCGACCTACGGACCGTGGTTCGACCTACGGTCTGTAGGTCCCTTCCGTTGGTTAACACTTAGACTTTTTTTGAGAGGCCTAGAACCTTCAACTCCCAGTTCATCATTGACGGATGTGCAGGATGGACCCTTGGTTGGGTCCTCTTCTGTGGCCCCACACTTTGGATTTTCATCAGGTACTGGAACTTTGACTCCTAGTTCATCTTCTACGGACGTGCAGGACGGACCGTAGGTCGACCTACGGTCCGTAGGTTGCTACATTGTTCCACACTTGGTCAGAATTCCCTGAAGCTCCTATCTACGCCCACAATCGACAAACCGTCATAGGACCTACGGTCTGTAGGTCCCTCCGTGGGTGGCCACTTTTGCAGATTTTCAGCTATCATCTCACTTTACCACATCCAAGACTATTTCCTACAAACATGATACAAAACACATTATTTCTAATACAAAATGGCCCTAGACACACACAAATCTTAAGTGAAATGTATTAAAAATACCGTAAACTCACGGTATATCAACATCCTCAACTTAAATATGTTGTTTGTCCTCAAGTGACACACTAACACTCTAAACGACACTTGTGTAGAAGCAGACATACAAACTCAAGTAATCACATGGCCATTTCAATCCACTCCATTTTCTTAGTGCAATTTTTTTTTCTTAGACTCAACAATCTAACTCATGCGGATCAAGATATGACAGAGATCGACCAATAGACACCACAACATATACTTTTCACAATCACCAAGGTACCAACTTTCCGACAAAGTAACTAGTGCCCTCACTTCAAACGAAATCCTTTTCACACAAAAGAGATGAATTTTGAGTTTTTTTAGGATTCATGCAACACTCACGCTCAGAAGTGATTTCAAGTACAGTTAGTGCTCAATACCATAGGCTTGCCCTTATTTTCACTGCTTAGACTCTCCAAACTAGTTTTTAGGATCACTATAGGACTTTCTTTGCTTGTAATGTAGGCTCAGGGTCAGGTGTGGTACATTTGGGTACTTTTTAGTGACTTTCTGTCCTCCTTGGCATTACATTGGCTTTTTACCTCTTTTCTTAACCTATTTTTGACATCCTTTCATTTTTTTTCTTTCCCTTGACTCTTTTCAACATGGATGTGACTTTTCACTTTGTGGCTCTTGTTTTTCAATTTCTTCTATTTCTTTCACTTTATTTATCATTTTTTTTCTTTCTTTTTCACAAAGTCACATCCTCTTCTATATTTTCTTTTTCTCTTTTCAACACAAAACTCTTTTCATACTTTTTTTGTCGGTTTCCTCTTTCATAGCTACCCTCAACTTATGGATTTTACATTAGTTGAGGTACACAATATCCGATGTCGGACCAGGGCCAAGATTGAGGTAAATTTTTGCATTAGCCACACTCAACTTAGGCTTTCGGCGTAAGTCAAGGTGCACATGTCCAAGGAGGGACCGGGGCCAAAACACTTATTTTTGGGAAGGTGAGTTAGGTGAATCAAAAGAAATGGTCTATCGTAGGCTCAAATATTTTGATCAACGGGAACATTGATTTCATTTGGTTGGATCATTTTAGGATTAAGTGGACGAATTTGAACAAGGGCCTATGATCACTTCCCAACTTCTAGCCTAGATCATCTTAGCAGGACCAATGGGGCAAGTTCTAGATTGGCACATACTGTCTGAACATTCAACTTTTCTCACACACTCTTGGTACATTGTTTCATTATCATATTATCAGATTACCCAGTTCAAGTTTTAGCTTAAGTCATGAGGTCATATCGGTTATTATCACGTCACATTGAAATCCAACACATTCAACTCATCAAGAATATAGATCTAGCACAATTCAACATTTTTGGACAAGGATCATTTTTCTACTTACTCCTACACATACAATTCTAAATATGCTGGTTCAACATAAATTAAACAGTTTCTTGGGGGAAAAGAATACAGGCAAGAAAACCCCAAGAGAGGATTATGAGTTGGGTTTACTAAGACTTCACCCTATCACTCATAATCCATTTACCCAACCCCAACAAATAAAGTGCGATCGTCCCCAATGCACAAAAAAATACAAAGTAAAGGATAGGGTGAAGCAAACCTGTGGCGCATGTGCGCCGAAGACCACTCAAGCAGCGGGTGGGTTCGGTTTCCTGGAGCCCGCTGGATCAACACTCAGAACGCCATCAGTTGCACTCCCATCTACCCTCTCGGCACCCTCAATAGTGCTATCATCAACTCTCATCGCACCATCAGTAGTGCTAACGCTGCTAAATGGGTCAACACTTACCTTCAAGGCCCGCTGCTGTCTCATCTCCCCGTCAACTATGGAAGCCCTCTGAACTACCTCAAACTGTTGGCGCTCCTTCTTCCTCGCTCTCTCAGCCTCAGTGACATCAGAAGTACGACCGGAGCGGGGGTGCTTCCCAGCAGTACTGGAAGAATTTGGCGGTGGCATACCATCTCTGAATAAGACACTCATTACCACATCATTAACCGGTGACGTAGGTGCAGACTCTGGCTCAGTCTCTAGGGGAGCGAGAAGTACAGTGACATCAACACGGAGGCTCTCTATATCCTTCTGGAGGGTGGTCACATCAATAGTCGGGGCCAGCCTATCTAGGACTCTCAACTCAAAGGCATCCAGGCATTGATACACGGCATGGACCTTCTGGTCCATCATGTGCTCTATCCGCTGTTCAACCCTAGCCTCAGACTCCACTATAGCACGCTGCATCCATGGCCTCACATGCTGAAGTAGGGTATCCATCTGTGCCTCGAGCCTCTATACTAGAGGGATGGTGGTGGGACTGAAGGAATGGGTGGCTCTAGACGAGCTAGGGGCTTAACTGGTGGTCGGAGATGGATGAGCCTGGGCCTCTGATGTAGTGGCTGGAGGGGAAGTGTCATCATCCTGCATGTGCTCCACATCCACTACAAGATCATCGCCCAATGATTGCACCTCAACCTGTGGCTCCCTACGAGGTGCAGCTGCATTGGCCTCATCCCGAATAAGTCCTATATCAAGATTTTTGGTTGCCTGAAGCAACCGGTCACAATGCCAAACTGGTACACCGGAGTCCCTGCAAAGCTGGAAGATGAGGCGGGGGAAGGCAATGTGGTGGTGGCCTTGAAGGCCCTCTCATGGATCACCTCAATCAGTATATGGACAAAATCAACCTCAGCTCCTGCTACCATGGCTGCAATTATCACCATTCGATCCCATGTGAGCATATTATCCGCCTGAGTTGGAGATACACGGTTACACACCAATAACCAGAAGAATTTAGCGGCAAAGGTTAGGGTCTCCTTCTTAATACCCAAACTCAGGGTCCATACCCACTCGACGCGTTCTCCATCAGTAGCAAGATGTCGTGCTAGCCACCTAATAAGTGACTCCCGCTGCTCGACATTCCTCTGAAATGCCCCACTCCGGATAATGCCCATGAAATTGTCTAGCTCTGTTGTATTGATGGGCAGAGTCTGACCCTGGCCGTAGATGAACTTGCGAAGGGTGATCTCAGAGATATCCACAGAAAATCCCCGAACTAGTGTAGCCTCAAGTGGAGGCTGAGCTGCAGGTTTGGCCCTCTTAGATATGGACCCTCTAATAATAGTGGCATTGGAAGCGTAGAACTCCCTCACTATCTCCTCGTTATACGTGCCTAGGGCCGTGCCATCCACTCACACCTGTGTCGACAAAATAGCCTCTCAATGACTGGAGCGGTGTGGAGGCTCCCTGTGAGAACCCGACGCTCATAGATGACTAGTCAAGCCATTCTCTCATTCTCATTCACCATGCGGGCATCTCTGTATATTTGATACTAGCCCTCCACACACCATAGATTTGGTTCCTCAACAACTGGTGTATGATCAGTATTTGGGGGCACTGGAATGTCACCCGCACTATCAGGCTCAGAAGATGAGGCAGTACTGCCATTAGAACTAGAGCCGAAGCCGGATGCGGACTCAGAGCCAGCTGGTGAATTGATTGGTGTGGCCCCCTCATCAGACTGGGGGGCAGTGATCACGTCAGAAATCACCCGCCGGGCTTGATTCCGTGTAGTGCATGGAGTAGTGGGGGATGTACTGGTAGGAGGTGGAACGTACTCCACATCCTCATCCTCATCAATCAGCTTGAAGGAAGGAGCCACAAAATTCGACTTTCCCTTTGCGGCATAAGTGGGAGCTTGCTTGGGGGCCATAGTACATGTAGAAGCTTAGTTAGTACCAAAACAAGCCAATAACATACTCAATTTTTTTAGAACAAGAACTGAACCAAAACAAAAACTGAAAAAAGTTTTGGACAGTAGCAGAACTGTCCACCTACGGTGGGTACCAACAGTCCGTGGATGGACCTATGGTCCGTAGGTCCCCTCCATAGGTCAGAGTTACCAAAATTTTAGGTCTCTGATGTGAACCACGGATGTGCAGAATGGTCTGTCGATGGAACGATGGACCATAGTCCACCTCCGTGGTTCCACACTTGGTGACTGTTTCATGTGCAACAGAACCATGGACCCGACCTATGATCCGTGGATGGGGTCTCGTGGGTTAGGTCTGTGCCAGGTTTCAGACATGCCTCATTTTGTACTCATTATTTCAACAAATCAATTAATCAACCTAGGTCTAATCATGCATTTCAACACAATATAAGGTAGTTTGTCATCCTTAGGGTTCCGATTACTCACAATTTGACTTTTTAACATACCAAACTAGGAACCCTAAGTCAAAACATCCATTTAGACCTTTTACCCTAATTCCGTTAGTTTTAATAACTTACACACTCACATACCATCATACCAAGGGCTATTCTAGCATACAATTCAACATTTAACTCTAAAATTAGCAACCCTAACAACCCAACGTCTAGTTCCACTTCGTGACTTCATGATTTGAACAATGAACAACAAAATTCAGAGTTAGGGTGAAGTCATTTTACCTTACAAGTAAGCGAAGTGGGTGAGTCTGTGATTGCAATGAACTTCTTAGACCTTTTTTCTAGCCCTTTGACACCGAACCCGGACTGTGGAATCGTTGGGAAATGGAGATGAGGAATTTGGAAGGGAGAAGAATGATATGGGAATGTGGGGAAATGAATGGGGAATGATATGTGAGATATGGGAGTTAAAATGAGTGATTGTGGGAGAGGAAAGGTTTAAAAACGGTTGGGAGGGAGTTTTGAATGTGGAGAATGAATTAAAAAATGAGAGGTTTTATTTTATAAGGTGTTCGAGTCGGGTCGGGCAAACCCTAAGTTTTGGACCCATGAGACCCACCATCTATGGTCCGTGGGTTGACCTACGGACCATAGGTCACTCAACACTTAGGAAAATTAGGACACATACCTGGGGTCTACAGACGCTATTCACGGTCTGTGGATGGAACCACGGACAGTCGATGGGTCCGTAGACCTCTGCACAACCTTTTTCTGCAGATTCAACTTTTCCTCCCTGCACACGTAGTAACCATTAGGACTTTCTTTTTACATTTTCTGGACACTTTTTAGACACAGACCCTAGTCTATATCTAGCCAACACTAATACAAAAATAAAACACCTATCTAAAGAGTTACATAAATTAAAATAAAAGAAGAAACTCCTAAATCGAAAAGAAAAACCTGTAGTTGGCTAGATTGTACATCTTGGGTTGCCTCCCAAGCAAAACTTGATTTAACGTCGCGGCATGACGCATGCCCCTTGATCAATCAGACTTCATCAAGGTAATAAGCCTCAATCACTTCTTGTACACTCTTCAACTGCCCCATGTAGACTTTGATCCTTTGCCCATTCACCTTTAACCTTGTTCCCTCCTTGATCTCGAGCTCGACCGCTCCATGTGGAAACACTTGAGTGACTATGAATGGCCCGGTCCACTTGGACTTGAGCTTGCCAGGAAACAAGCGCAACCTTGAGTTGAATAGAAGCACAAGATCACCCATAACAAATTCACGTTTTTCTATCTTTTGATCATGATACTTCTTCATATTCTCCTTGTACAAGGTTGAACTTTCATAAGGTTTTAGGAGAAACTCATCAAGCTCATTCATGTCATTCACTCATTTACTCGATGTGGCGCCCTAATCCAAATTCAACTTTTGTAGCGCCCACATAGCATTATGATCTAGCTTTACCGGCAAATGGCATGACTTCCCATATACAAGTTGGTAGGGGGACATACCTATGGGAGTCTTGAATGCAATGCGATAGGCCCATAGAGCATCATCAAGCCTCCTTGACCAATCGGTTCTATTTGCATTCATAGTATTTGCAAGGATTTGCTTTATCTCCCTGTTGGACACTTCAACTTTCCCACTAGACTGCGGATGGTAAGAAGTGGCTACATTGTGACGGACTCCATATTTCTCTAGCAACGCCTTGAACAACTTATTACAAAAATGGAACCTCCATCGCTGATAATCGCCCTAGGTGTACCAAATTTGGAGAAGATATTCTTTTTCAGCAATGCGGTGACACTCTTACCTTCATTGTTTGAAAGTGCAATGCTTCCACCCTTTTCGACACATAAAAAACCGCAACAAGAAAATACTTCATTTCATGTGAACTCACAAATGAACCCATAAAGTCAAGGCTCCATACATCAAACAACTCAATCACCAATATCAGATTCATAAGTAGCTCTTGCCTCTTTGAAATTCCTCTTTCTCTTTGGCAACGATCACAAGACTTGGCGAAATCATGAGCATCTTGGTGGATAGTAGGCCAATAATACCCACACTGCAAGATTTTATGGGCAGTACGAATATCAGTATAATGCCCACCAACAGGCGATGAATGCTATACCTCTAGTATACTCATCATCTCAACCTTGGGTACACAACGATGAATAATCCCATCAACACAAATATGGAACAAATACGGATCATCCCAAAAAAATTTCTTCAATCATGCATAAACTTTTTCCTTTGGTGAAAAGACAAATCCGATGGAATCAGATCACTTGCCAAGTAGTTAGCAAAGTCTGCAAACCAAGGAATAAGGTCATGAGAAGCAGCCAATACTTGTTCGTCTGGAAAAGCATCATTAATTTCATCCCCATCTCCTAATTTGAGCATAGCGTCCTCCTCTAATCTTGACAAATGATCGGCAACTTGATTTTCTGTCCCCTTTCTATCTTTCACCTCAAAATCAAACTCTTGCATTAACAATACCTATATAATCAACCTTGGTTTTGCATCCTTCTTATCCATCAGATACCTCAATGCAGAATGGTCAGTATGCACTATGACCTTAGTACCAAGCAAGTAGTATCAAAATTTCTCGAATGCAAAAACCACAACATGGTGTTCCTGTTCAGTCATCGTATAGGTCTTTTGAGCCACATTTAGAGCTTTGCTGGCATAATAAATAGGATGAAAAATCTTCTCTGACCTCTGTCCCAATACCACACCAAGCGCCACTCCACTCGCATCACACATCACTTCAAATGGTTGCCCCCAATCCGGTTAAATAATGATAGGTGCGGTAACTAGCTTTGCTTTCAACTCTCCAAATGCTCTCAAATAAGCATCATCAAAATCAAACTTACACTCCTTTTCGAGCAACTTGCACAAAGGGTGTGCAATTTTGGAAAAATCCTTGATAAACCTCTTATAAAAACATGTATGCCCAAGAAAACTTCTAACACCTTTAATAGAGATAGGTGGTGTAAGCTTTTCTATTACCTCGAATTTTGATCTATCAACCTCAATACCCTTCTCAGAAATCCGATGACCTAGAACGATCCCCTCTTTCACCATGAAGTGGCACTTTTCCCAATTGAGCACAAGATTGCACTCTTCACACCGTTTCAAAACCTCGGCCAAATGCATCAGACAATCATCAAACGAGTCACCTACCACAAAGAAATCATCCATAAATACCTCAATAGTGTCCTCCACCATATCTGAAAATACCGATATCATGCAACATTGGAAGGTCGCTGGAGCATTACACAAGCCAAATGGCATCCGTTTGAAGGCAAAAGTCCCATAATGGCAAGTGAAGGTGGTCTTATCTTGGTCTTCCGGAGCTATGGAGATCTGATTGTAGCCCAAATAACCATCAAGAAAGCAATACCAACCCTTACCAGCAAGGCGGTCTAACATCTAATCCATGAACGACATAGGGAAGTGATCTTTTTCTGTCCAAGCATTCAATTTTCGTTTGTCCAAGCATTCAATTTTCGTTAGTCCATGCATACTCTCCATCTAGTAACTGGCTGCATAAGAAAAATCTCATTTTTCACATTAGGAACCATGGTAATCCCACCTTTCTTAGGAACACACTGAACAGGACAAACCCAACTACTATCTACAATGGGATATATGACTCCAGTATCCAACCACTTGATGATTTCCTTTTTCACTACCTCTTGCATAGGCGGATTTAGTCTCCTTTGGTGCTCGATACTAGGCTTGTGATTCGGCATGATTTGGATTTTATGAGAACAAATGCTAGGAGAAATCCCAATAATGTCCGCAATAGTCCATCCAATCGCCCTCTTGAACCTCTTCAACACAGAAATCAATGCCTCAACTTGCTCCTCACTCAAATCGGCCGCAATGATGACCGGTAAAGTACCATCTCTCCCCAAGAATACATACCTCAAATGTGATGGTAGAGCCTTAAGCTCCAATTTTGGAGCCTCTTCAACATACGGTTTTGCGGATGGAAAGTCGCGATTCTTCATATCTAAGTCCAATTTCTTCAGTTTGGAACGGAATTTGAACCTATCAAGTGCGGCAACTAACTCATCATAGTCTTCAATACCATCACCCTCAAAATTTATCATTACCACTGCAAGTGCATCAACACCCAAGCTCTTTTCAATAGACACATCAGAACCTAGCTCCACAATGTGATTCACCACTGACACTGATTTGAGATCGCTTTCCTGCTTTATGGACCTACATATATTAAAAGTTACCGCTTTACTATTCAATTAGAACTTCATCTGCCCTCTCTCCATATCGACCAAGGCATGCCCAGTAGCAAGGAATGGTCTCCCTAGGATGATGGGAACCTCAAAATCAACCTCACAATCAAGTATCACAAAATTCACCAGAAAAATAAATGACTCCACTTTCACAAGTACATCTTGGAGAAAAATAATGGGCTTCTTCACAGTTCTATCGTCCATCAGTAATCGCATCGCAATCGGTTTTGGAGCCCCTAAACCCAACTTCTTGTAAATAGACAATGGCATTAGATTAATACTAGCACCCAAATCACACAACACCTTCACAAAATGCAACAACCCGATGGTACAAGGAATAGTGAAAGCACCAAGATCCTCTTTCTTCTGCACAAGTGACCTAGTAGCTATAGCACTGCAATGTTGCAACCTATCATCATCTTCAAAACTGACGGCCCTCTTCTTAGTCACCAAATCATTCATAAATTTTGCATACCCAAACATTTGCTCCAAAGCTTATATCAATGGAATATTGATGGAAAGCTGTCTCAACATAGTAATAAACCTGTGGTATTTTCCTCCTTCATTCTTCTTTACCAACCTTTGTGGGAATGGAGGTCGAGGTCTAGGCATGGAAATAACTTTTTGGATTATATCTGCTTCCTTCTCTGTAGCATTTTTGGGCTCTCCAGTAATCGTAATCTCATCATCATCTCTTTCAACCACAATTTCAACCTCAGACAACATATGTGGATCGATGGTCTTCTTACCCCCTCAAGTAGTGACTGCCATACAATGCCCATCATTTTTTAAATTCTGGATGGTGTTGCTAGGAAGTGTGCCAGGCGGAAGTGGGTTTACTTTAGTGGACAACTGATTCATCTGCTACTCTAGTTGCTTGATTGACACTACAAGGGTATCAACTTTTTGACCAATTCCAGACAAGTCGTTTCACATCTCTTTCACATTCTCATCAGTTGTGTCAAACCTCTTCATCATCTTCTGCATCATATCCTCAATCCGTGACATACTAACCCCAACTTTTCTATTTCTAGATTCCCGATTTGCTGGTGGAACATAAGGCCCAACTCTCTCATTTTTGTTGCCATAGTTGTTCCGATTGTAGTTGTTGCGATTGTAGTTCCCATCCTGGACATACTAACCCTCTCGATTGTAGTTACCATAGTTCCGACCTTGGTTTCCTTGACCTTGGCGCCAATTATCCAAATTGGAACCTTGGGCATTGGCTCGGAAACCCCCCGTATGATCATTTACCAAATAAGCATCCTCTTCATAGTAGCATTCTTCAACTGGTGGTGGTGGAGTTATAGTCAAGTAGTTTACCGCATTCACCTTTTCTGCACCTCCACTCACATGCTTCAACACCAACCTAAGTTATGTCCTTATCTGAGCCATCTCTTCACGAATGTCATCGGCAAATTGACTAGGTGCAGCTTGGCAGATTGACTAGGTGCAGCTTGAACTGCAAAAGTGTTTTTTCCAGTGTCTGACTTTCTAGTGCTCCATGCTTTATTATTTTGGGAAATCTTCTCCAGTTTCTCAGCGATCTCCTCAAAAGTGCACTCACCATATGATCCCCTAACAATAGTATCCAGTACAACCTTGTTATTGTCATCCTGACCTCTGTAGAAGTACTCATTCAGTGACTCATCATCAATGTGGTGATTCAGAACACTTTTTATGAATGTTGTCAACCTATTCCATGAACTGCTCACAGACTCTTCAGGTAGTGCTACAAAGTTGTTCAGTTTGTCCTTGTGATTCAGCTTCTTGGACAACGGAAAATACTTTGCCATGAATACCTTATGCAATTGGTCCCATGTGTGAATCGAGTTGTACGGAAGCTCAAAAAACCACACAGAAGCATCTCCATACAATGATAGAGGGAAGAATATCAACACTATGGCGTTCATATCCAATTCCGGTCGCCCTACATAACTATTGCAGACACTCATCAACTTGGCCATGTGCCCATGTGGATCTTCCGAAGCCATACCAGAAACCAACCCCCTAGCTGTAAGCATCTGCATCAGACTGCTAGTCACCATGAATGTGTGCCCTGGAGGTAGAAGTGGGAGAAAAATAGGTCCTTTTGATTCAACGGTGTTGAAGTCGGCCCTGTAGTTATCACGCAACATTGGTTCTGGTGGATTCTGCACCCTCAGTGCATCTCCGAGTAGATTACCACCACGATCTTGAGCATTCTCATCATTCACTTGTTCTACATGTTCATCTATGACTGAATTATTTGGGACCCCTTGATTATTCATCTTTCTCAAAGTTTTGCTCAACTCTGGATCGTATGGGGTCAATGGTTCGCCTTGAATTTGTGTACTAGGCATACACTAGAGTGGAAACCTAAAGAAAACAAAAACAAAAGAAAACGTAAAATTAGGAAATAATTGACTAAAGTTCAATAATATAGTTAAACTTAATCTAAAAGCCTTATTCCCCGGCAGAGGAGCCAATATTTGATACGCTCAAATTACACCTCCCTAAAGAAGTATTAGCAATCATTGTCAAATAAAGAACCCAATTTGTAGGTTGGGGTCGATCCCACGAGGAATATATTTAGACTTATACCTAACTAGCTATTTTATTCATTTAGTCAACTTATTTCTGAGACAAGTAAGTAAGGGGGGGGGGAGATTTGCGAAACAAATAACTGATTGTTGTTTAAGTAATAAGAGAGCAAGATTCAAACATTGTTGTTATCAATAAGAGAGAAAAACTAGGGTGTATGTGTTCCCCATAAGCTTTTAACGTGGTAATCCTAATAATAGTAATCCTTTCCTAGTGTTTTACATGCAAAGTTGGTAAGTTAGGTATCCCTAAGTGATTGGTCCTCCAAATAAGGAATTTTATCCCGCACCTTGGTTCGGCTACGTGTGTATAATTTACTAACCCTTACCTTTACCTCAGATTATACATCACATCAATGTATGGCTTAGTTTTCACCCTCGCACCAATTGACATTAGACCATTAGATAGTATCACACTAAATCTATGTTGATAATTCTTTTCTTATTAACTACCTCCTTGGTCTGACAAGTGGCAACAAGGCGAGTTCTAACGTTGCACACCGTTAAAAAGACTTCTAAGAGAAATAATTACCAATACATGCATAAACACTATTCAAGCATTACTTAGTTATTATTCATACGTTGTTAATTGCTCATGGTTCCCACAACCCTAGTTGTGGATTTAGTTACTCATGCTTGAAAGAATACAATTCATATTTTTGTAAAGAGAATTCATGAACTTACATTTAGAGTAGAAGAAACCCGTAATCTCCAACTGAATTTCAAAGCAAAAATCTTATAAACCGAAATTCGGAAATCAAATTGCCAAAGTTTGCAAGTTAATTCCCAAAAAAATACCAAGAACTAAAAGTAAACAATAGTGTCTAACCCCCAAAAATGAGGTTTATATACCCTATTTATAGAAAGACATGTCCTAAACAAAAAGGAAACAAAATAAGGAAATAAACTTTCTGGACACAGCTTTGATCGACGACTCAACCTATGGACTGTGGGTCGACCTACAGTCCGTAGGTCCCCTCCATTGGTTAACACTTAGACTTTTTCTGCAAGGCCTGGAACCTTCAACTTCCAGTTCATCACTGACAGACGTACTGGTACGGTCTGTGGGTTCTCTTTCGTGGCTCCACACTTAGGATTTTCATTAGGTACTGGAACTTCGACTCCCAGTTCATCTTCTACGGACGTTCAGGACGGACCGTAGGTTGAACTACAGTCCGTAGGTTGCTACATTGTTCCACACTTGTTCAGACTTCCCTACAGCTCCTATCTACGCCTACCATCTACGGACCGACATAAGACCTACGGACCGTAGGTCCCTCCGTGGGTAGCCACTTCTGTAAATTTTCAGTTGTCATCTCACTTTACCACGTCCAAGCCTATTTCTTGCAAACATGATACAAAACACATTATTTCTAATACAAAATGGCCCTAGACACACACAAATCTTAAGTGAAATGTATTAAAAATACCGTAAACTCACGGTATATCAAGTAACATATCAATGATTATGATCATGATGTGTTATTGAAACAATTTTATCATATAAACATAAGAGTAAGATGTGAAAGGTTTTCTCATATAATAAGGATTCTAAGGTTGAAAGGCTTTCTCACCTAATTGAATAAAAAATTAAGAGCTATCCTAATGAACTTAGCTTGGATTGGTTATTTAATGTTACCTTTTCATCTTAGCTTAGATTGTCAAGATGACGTTCCCTTCTATGGATAATAAGAACATGAATAATTGACTATTCCGTGGGATTTATGCTTAGCACCGAGAGGATATTGAGATGGAAGCTCTCCCATAAGTAGAGACCGGGAATCCAGAAGCAATCTCCTTATCCCTTACCTATGTGACCCCATATGATGATTCTCTAGTTAGAAATTAGCTAGTGGATCCACTTAAGCTAGAGTTTCATGGTTATACCTTGGAAAGTAGGACAACCCTTTTCGGTGTGGGAGACACCGGGGGATCATGTTATAGCTCACATGGTCTGTGTGTTGGTTAAGTCTAATTCCCCACATTAATAATGAACTAAGGTTACTTCAAGAAGTATCTCATATGTGTTCAAATGCTTTAAAGATGATTAGCTTGCATTGACCATGGTTTTATGACTTATGTTTTCTAACTCTCTTATATTAAGTTTTAGCTTGGTCAATTGCATGTCATGAAATGAAATGTCCCTTTTTAAGCATGATTTAAATGTTTAATTCATAGCTATCATACTTGGTACATTGTTTTGTACTAACACATACTCTTGCCTACATTTCCCCAAATGTAGGGTCCGACAGTTAGGTTTCTCAATTTCGTGGCTGGTGGTTGATTTTGAGATTCTAGAGCTTTGGTGAGTCCTCATTCTTCGTGGAAGGACTTTCATTGTTTTAGTTCCTTTTTTAGTATTTCACTATTATACATGATGTATGGGCTAGGCCCAATTTCATTCTATTGTACTAGATGGCTATATTGAGACAAGTGTTTTAGACTTCCACTTTTCTTTTATAAAACTATTGGACTTGGACTATTGTTTTACTCTTGTTATTCTATTTCTTATGTTATGAAAGCTAAGTGGCTTGTATGGGATCCTTCGGGGTTCTATACGCCATGTTACATCTGGGTATCCGTGGGTCGTGACAAACTTGGTATCAGAGCACAAGGTTTAGAATCGTCCTAGGATGTCTCATAAGACATATCTAGTAGAGTCGTGTTCATAAGTGTGAGGCGCACCACATTTATTAATGATAGGCTACAAGATAATTAGGAAACTTCAGTTCTTTCATTACTCTAAAGTTGCGCGATAGAGTTTTACGCTATAAAGTCTCTCTCCTAATCCTTATTCGATGCTCTAAGGATATGGCTAACCGAAGATCTTATGATAGAATAAATGTGAGGGAGAATGTGGAACAAGAAGCTCCTCCCTAAGCTCCTCAAGTTCCGGTCGATCCTTTGGCCGAGCAAGTGACTAATATGGAGTTTAGGGCTGTTTTTCAAGTGTTGGCTCAAGCTGTGACGTCCCAAGACAATAGGGAGGTTGAGATCCCGTGAACCCAAATGTGGGCATGGAGACATCTAGAGTGAGGTACTTTACTAGGATGAATCCTCTAGAGTTTCATGGTTCTAAGGTTGAGGAAGATCCTCAAGAGTTCATTGATGAGATCTATAAGGTTTTGATAATCATGGGAGTGATGCCAGTGGAAAAGGCAGAGTTGGCCTCTTATCAACTAAAAGGTGTGGCTCAAATTTGGTTCAACCAATGGAAGGAAGGGAGACCGGAAGATGCGCGTCCTCTTGATTGGGAGAAGTTTAAGGCCGCTTTTCTTGATAGGTTCTTTCCCATTGAGATGAGGGAATTCAAGGTGCTTGAGTTCATTAACCTTCGACAAGGGAGTATGAGTGTGAGGGAATATGCTCTAAAGTTCACACAATTGTCTAAGTATGCTCCAACAATTGTTACCGATTCAAGGGCAAGGATGAGTAACTTTGTTTTGGGTGTGTCTAAAATGGTGGTTAAAGAGAGCCGTACCCCCATGCTCATTAATGACATGGATATATCTCGTCTCTTGGTTCATGCAAAATAGATTGAAGAGGAGAAACTTAAGGAAAATCCTAGAGAGGTAAAAATGCCTAAGACCGGAGATGGTAATTTCTTTCCTACAAGGTCCGATGGACATGGTCGTTCTAGATTTCGATAAAGGTTTTTTGGTCAAGGTTCCTCCAATGCTCCTCCAAAGTTCAACAAAGATAAGGTGTCTAACCCTAAGCCTAAAAAAGGTAATGGTAGTAGATCTTTATTGCCCATGTCTACTTGTACTAGGTGTGGAAGGAAGCACGAGGGTAAGTACCTAGCCGACGCAGATGGTTGCTTTGGTTGTGGTAAGAGTCATCATAAAATGAGGGATTGCCCTATACTTACGGCTAAAGGAAGAGAGGGTAAGCAAGCTCCTCCTAGTGGTTCAGGTCCCAATGCTCCTAAGCAAAACCGATTCTATGCACTTCAGACTCGTGGTGAACAAGAGGGTTCTCCCGATGTGGTTACCGGTATGTTAAAAGTTTTCCAACTTGATGTTTATGCTTTACTTGATCCCGGTGCGACCTTGTCTTTTGTGACGCCATATGTGGTTATAAGGTTTGATGTTCTTCCTGATGTGTTGTTAGAACCTTTTTCTATCTCTACTCCTGTTGGCGATTCTATTGCGGCTAAGAGGGTCTATAGAAAGTGTCCCATTTCCTTGTCCCATAGAGTTACTCTTTGTTGACTTGGTAGAGCTTGATATGCTAGATTTTGATGTTATTCTTGGTATGGATTGGCTGCACTCATGTTATGCTTCTATTGATTGTAGAAACCGTGTAGTCAAGTTTCAGTTCCCAAATGAGCCTATCCTAGACTGGAAGGGGGGAAATTCTATGCCTAAGGGTCAGTTTGTCTCTTGTCTTAAAGCTAGAAAGATGATTTCTTAGGGTTGCATTTACCATTTAGTTAGGGTGAGGGATGTAGATTCTGAAACCCCTACTCTTGAGTCGATCCCGGTTGTTAACGATTTTCCGAAAGTGTTCCCATATGATTTACCCGGCATTCCTCCCGAAAGGGAAATAGACTTCGGTATTGACTTTCTCCTAGATACATAACCTATTTCTATTCCTCCTTACCGTATGGCTCCGGTAGAACATAAGGAGTTGAAATAACAATTAAAGGACTTGTTAGATAAGGGTTTCATCCGACCGAGTATCTCTCCATGGGGTGCTCCAATTTTGTTTGTTAGAAAGAAAGATGGTTCTCTTCGTATGTGTATTGACTATCATCAGTTGAATAAGGTGACCATAAAGAATAAGTATACTCTCCCAAGTATAGATGACTTGTTTGACCAACTTCAATGAGTGAGTTACTTTTCTAAGACTGAGCTCCGCTCGGGTTATCACCAATTAAGGGTGAGAGAAGATGACATTCCAAAGATGGATTTTCAAACTCGGTATGGTCATTATGAGTTTTTGGTAACGTCTTTTGGGTCGACTAATGCTTCGGCGGAGTTTATAGATTTGATGAATAGGGTGTTTAGACAATACCTTGATAAGTTCATGATTGTGTTCATTGATGATATTTTGATCTATTCGAGAAGTAAGAATGAACATATTGATCATTTGAGGATTGTGTTGCAAATTCTCAAGGACCAACAACTCCTTGCAAAGTTTAGCAAATGTGAATTTTGGTTAAGGTCCGTATCTTTCCTTGGTAATATTGTTTCAAGTAAGGGTATTGAGGTAGATCCTAAGAAGATGGATGCGGTCAAGAGTTGGTCTAGACCTATAACTCCTTCGGATATTAGAAGTTTCTTGGGTTTATCCGGTTACTATAGAAGTTTTTTTGATGGATTCTTTTAAACTGTCTCTCCTTTGATGGCTTTGACTCAAAAGAAGGCTAAGTTCATCTGGTTCGAATTATGTGAAAAGAGCTTCCAAGAGTTGAAGGATAGACTTACTTCTGCTCCGGTGTTGACTTTACCGGAAAGGACAAATGGCTTTGTGGTTTATTGTGATGGCTCAAGAATTGGGTTAGGATGTGTGCTTATGCAAAATGGGAAAGTTATTGCCTATGCCTCAAGGAAACTTAATATTCATGAGAAGAATTATCCTACCCATGACATTGAACTAGCGGCAATTGTTTTACCTGAAAGATTTGGAGGGCATTATTTGTACGGAGTTCATGTAGATGTGTTTACCGACCACAAGAGTTTGCAATATGTGTCTAATCATAAAGATTTAAATCTTTGCCAAAGAAGGTTGCTTGAGTTATTGAAAGATTATGATATGAGTGCCCTCTATCATCCTGGAAAGGCGAATGTAGTGGTGGATGCCCTTAGTTAGTTATCTATGGATAGTGTGGCTCATATTGAAGAAGAAAAGAAAGAGTTGGTTCGAGATGTTCATAGATTGGCCCGATTAGGTGTTCAACTAGTGGAATCCACCAAGGGTGGTGTTATGGTTCACAATGGTTCCAAATCATCTTTTGTGGCGAATGTGAAGCCAAGCAAGGTCTTGATCCAATTTTGGTAGAATTGAAAGAAGCAGTGCTTATGAAATCCATTGAGGCTTTCTCCCAAGGGGGAGATGGTGTGCTTACATATCAAGGTCGTTTATGTGTTGACTTGAGGGAACAAATCTTGTCAGAAGCTCATAGTTCACGGTATTCCATTCACCCAGGAGCCACCAAGATGTACCGTGATTTGCGAAAGGTCTATTGGTGGAATGGGATGAAGAAGGATATTGCGGGATTTCTTGCTAAGTGTCCAAATTGCCAACAAGTGAAAGTTGAGCATCAACAACCGGGAAGTTTGTCCCAAGATATTAGCATTCCCACTTGGAAGTGGGAAGATTTGAACAAGGACTTTATAGTTAGTTTGCCTCGCACCCGGCGACAACATGATTCGATTTGGGTGATAGTAGATCGGATGATGAAATCAGCTCATTTTCTTCCCGTCAAGGTTTCCTATTCGGTGGAGGACTATGCCAGGATGTACTTGAGAGAAATGGTAAAGTTGCATGGAATGCCTTTGTCCATTATTTCTGATCGTGGTACCCAATTCTCTTTTCTATTTTGGAAGTCATTCCAAAAGGGTCTTGGTTCTCGTGTTAAGCTCAGTACGACCTTTCATCCCTAAACCGATGGGAAAATGGAGCGCACTATCCAAACTTTGGAAGATATGCTGAGAGTTTGTGTGATTGACTTTAAAGGTAACTAGGATGACCATTTTCCATTGATTGAGTTTGCTTATAACAATAACTATCATTCAAGTATTGATATGGCTCCATTTGAGGCCTTTTATGATAGGAGATGTAGATCTCCTATAGGATGATTTGAGGTGGCTGAGGTTTCCCTAATAGGTCCCGAGTTGGTACATGAGGCCATCGAGAAAGTTTGACTTATAAGAGAAAGGTTTAAAATGACTCAAAGTCAGCAAAAGTCATATGCCGATGTGAGAAGAAGGGATCTTGAGTTTGATACTCATGATTGGGTTTACTTGAAAATCTCACCCATGAAGGATGTAGTGAGGTTTGGTAAGAAAGGAAATGCTTGTCAATAATATGTAGGCCCATATCAAATTATGAGAGGTGTTGGTAAGGTTGCCTATGAGATAGAATTGCCAAATGAGTTTGCATCGGTGCATCCAAATTTCCATGTCTCTATGCTTAAAAAGTGTGTTGGAGATCCGACATCCATAGTTCCCTTAGAAGGGTTGGGAGTTGATGAAAGTCTTTCTTATGAGAAAGTCCCAGTTGAGATTTTAGACCGGCAAATTAAGAAGTTGAGAAACAAAGAAGTTGCTTCTGTGAAAGTATTGTGGAGGAATCATTTAGTTGAGGGTGAGTCCGAGGCCAATATGATGTCCCGATATCCTCATCTCTTTCTTTCTACTCCTACTCTAGCTTGAGGTGATGAGTTCCTCATGGTTTGTTCTTTGTTTTGGAGTCATGTGTTTTATGTGTTTCCATGATTTACTTATGTTATGCATGTTCATGAAAAATTATGTTTTGAAAGAAAATGAGTTTACATGATTGATTTTCCTCATGTTGTTGTGCATTGAGTATGAGTTGCCTATAGACTTCATGAGATGAATTGATGAACATTCTTTAGCTTGAAATTGATATTTCATCCTTGGATATATGCTTTTGAATGTTGATTGCATATAGGCTCCATGAGATTGTGTTGAGCATGATTTTAGCTTGGAGATGGTAGTTCCTCCTTGAATATGAGAAATCTTGAAATTTCATGCATATTCGTTTGCTAGGTCTAGTTCCTACTTTCTTATGATGCATTGAGTATGTTTATCTTGGAGTTGATGTTTTCTCCTTAGATTTGTGCATTTTGATGAGATTGCATGCATGATGGGCTGCTAGTATTGAGTCTTTTCTTTCAAAAGGTGTCTAGAATTCCATTCGAGGACGAATGTTCCAAGGGGGAGATAATGTAACACCTCGAAATTTAGTAGCCTAAGCAAGGGTTCAAGTGAGTGGTAACACACCAAAAATTTAACCTTGGCATCCTTCACAAAGATGCTCACTAACCGTGAAGGGCACCACGACTCGTGGTGGTTGTGCCCGTGGACCCTAGGAAGTAGTTAGCCAAGGGAGGCTTACCTCCCACGAGCCCCATGATGGTTCGTGGTGGTGCCTGTGGAGGTGAGACAGTGAGCCCTCCAAAACTGCCCAAATTGAGACCCTCCCCACGAGCCACTTGACAACTATTGAAGGCCACTACGGGCCATGGGAGAGGTCGTGGACATGAGTTGGGCTTGAGGGGATAAGTTGTGACAAGACAAGCCACCAGTCAAGAGATCACGGCTGCCACCATGGTTCGTGAGAGCCACTACGACTCCTGAAGCCAGGCGTGGTGGTGGTTCTGCAGTTTTTAGTTTAGGGTTTTTTGGGTCTTTTCCAGATTTAATAGTATTAATACTATGTCATTTTATCTAAGCCTAGGACACCTATATAAGTGATTTTAACCCCAAAACTCATCCATTCAAGTCATTATTTCCAAAACCCAAAAGAAAATCCAAGTTCTTCCTCTCCAAAATATTTCTCTCTCTAGAACTTGAAGAAGAAGAAAGGATTCAAGCTAGGGTCAAGGTAAAGTCTAAATTCCTCCATTGAACATAAGAATTTGGCTTTGAAGTGTGATTGTTTTCATCCATGGATTCCTTCCATTCATGGAGTTCTCAAATTCCTCTATTTCAAAGTTAGAATTCCCCAAATTAAGTTAGGGTTTTCTTTAATTGTCATGGGTTCTCTTGATTATTGATTTAAATGATTGGATTATGATATCTTATGCATGAATTCATGAAATACTATGATTTTATGATTATTTCCCCATGAACCCATGTAATCCTCATGTTTTCAAGTTATGAATCATATGATGTTGGATTTTGATTGTAAAGGAAGAGTTTTATGAAATTAAGCATGTATTGCTAGGTTTACATGAATTTATGATGAAATCCATATATAACCCATGTTTTCTAAGTGTTGATGATTGAAAGTGAGTTTTGAACCTTGAAAGGTAAATTATGGACTTATGCATTTTCTTATGAAATCTATGCAAATGTTTTAAGGATGCTTTGAGATTAAAGTATCAATGATGATGATCATGATGTGTTATTGAATGGATTTTCTCATATACACATAAGAGTAAGATGTGAAAGGTTATATCACATAATAAGGATTCTAAGGTTGAAAGGCTTTCTCAGCTAATTGGATCAAAGATTAAGAGCTATCCTAAAGAACTTAGCTTGTATTGGTTATTGAGTGATATATTTCCATGGATGATGACTTATCTTGGATTGACATGATGATGTGCATTTCCATGTATAAAATCAAGAAGAATTGACTATTCCATGGGATTTATGCTTAGCATCTAGAGGATATTGAGATGGAAGCTCCCCTATAAGTAGAGGCCGGGTTTGTAGAAGTAATCTCCTTATTCCTTACCTATGTGTTCCCATAGGATGATTGTCGATATAGACATTAGCTGGTGGTTCCACTTAAGCTAGAAGTTCATGGTTCTACTTTTGCAAGTAGGACAACCCTTTTCGGTGTGGGAGACACCGGGGAATCATGTTATAGCTCACATGGTCTCTGTGTTGGTTACGGATAATTCCCCACATTAATAATGAACTAAGGTTACTTCAAGAAGTATCTCATATGTGTTCAAAGGCTTTAAAGATGATTAGCTTGCATTGACCATGGTTTTATGACTTATGTTTTCTAACTCTCTTATATCATGTTTTAGCTTGGTCAATTGCATGTCATGAAATGAAATGTCCCTTTTAGCATAATTTAAATGTTTTATGCATAGCTATTTTATTTGGTACATTGCTTTGTACTAACGCATACTCTTGCCTACAATGTAGGGTCCGATAGTCAGGTTTCTCAGTTTCGTGGCTAGTGGTTGATCTTGAGATTCCCGAGCTTTGGTGAGTCCTCATGCTTGGAGGACATACTTTCATTGTTTTAGTTCCTTTTCTTGTATTTCACTTTTGGACATGATGTATGGGCTAGGCTCAATTTCATTCTATTGTACTAGATGGCTATATTGAGACAAGTGTTTTAGACTTCCGCTTTTCTTTTATGAAACTATTGGACATGGACTATTGCTTTACTCTTATTTTTCTATTTCTTATATTATTAAAGCTAAGTGTCTTGTATGGGATCCTTCGGGGTTCTATACGCCATGTTACATCTAGGGGGTACTCCTGGGTCGTGACAAAAATGTTACCCAAAATATTTCCCTAAAAAATCTGGCCAAATCGCCTTCCTAAAGCTCCCAAAACTCAAAAATGGTGAAATGGGGTTGAAACCCTGATTTTTGGTAAACATTATGCCTAGGTATCAATTGCTCATCATGATCGCAACCCAAGGTCACGCGATCACGATGAGTAACACAATCAACTCATTAAAGTTGACCATCACGATCGCGACAAGTAAAGCTGTCAAAATAGGCTTGGCCCGTTAAGTCGACCTAGCCCAACCCTTGAATTAAGTGGGGTTGGGCCTAATTTTTTTGTCCCATTTAGGAATGAGGCTTTTTAGCCAAGCCTCATTTGGCCCACTAGCATCGTTGGCCCAACCCACGAGCCTTAGAGGCCAGCCCGTGGGCTATGAAAATTAAAAATATTTATTATATATATTTTAGTAGTGTTTTATTTGTAAAGATTTTGTCAATAAATATTTAAAAAATATGGAATGAAGTCTAACTCCTTTGCAAATCTTTTAAATTTTAGGGCCATTAGCCCACTAAAATCAAGTCTACTTTTGTTTTTATGCCTAATTTCTTTTTTCCCTTTGTTGTCTTATTTATGAAAAAAGTGATCATGTAATTTTTTTGCTCGGATGAATCTTACGATATTGTATCTTGGCTATGATGTTGGCTTTTATTTATTTTTGTAAGTATTCATTGAAGTGTGTAATTCATAAATGAATTTGTGTATGTATTAGTGTCGTGTTCATCAGACATGAACGTTCGATACTCTTTCTAAGACACCAATGTTGATCAGCTTTTAGTTGAAGGGCTGACCCTTTCTAACCCGTGGCCCTCTAGTTTGGGTTGCTATTTTGTAGGCCCTTTAATTAAAACCGACAACTCTCATAGATCAGGTTTCACATTTTGAGACGGATGGAGTTGACAAAATTCCATTCCGACACTTGAAACTCTAAAAGACCCCAAAATCACTCTTTTTAACAACTTAGCCTTTAAAACTCACAAACTTACCAAAATCTCAACTTTTAGCTCGAAGTTCAAAACCAACTCTTCAAACTCAATCATAATAGACTCAAGGTCGATATTAGGAGGGGAAAAATAGTCAATTCACAAAACTTTCCAATAACGACCGACCAAGTCATTACATTATCCACCACTAAGTACCTGAAGCTTAAAAAAACTGAGGATATCTGGCACGCATATCCCAAGTCATCTCACAAAAAGAACGATATTTACACTGCACCTTCATTGAAGCGATCTCCTTGGTCCTAAGCTTTCAAACCTGCCTATCCAAAATAACTATAGGCTCCTCCACAAAAGATAAGTCTAGACCCAACTCAACCGAATCAAGGGAAAGTACATGGGACTCATTCGACACGTACTTCCGAATCACGGAGACATGAAACACATGATGTACAACTGGCAAACTAGGTGGAAAGGCCAACTTATAGGCCACCTCTCCCACACAACTCAAAATCTCAATAGGTCCAATGAATCTAGGGGTCAGCTTCCCTTTCTTTATGAACCTCAAAACACCCTTCATGGGTGACACTCGGAGCCAAAGATGATCACCCTCCATGAGCACTAGATCTCAAAATCTTCGATCCGCATAACTCTTTTGTCGACTCTGGGTTGTGAACCATCTATCGTGAATCTTGCAAACATGTTCCATAACATCTCTAAGCAAGTCCGTATCTAATGACTCCATCTTAACTGAATCAAACCATACGATTAGAGATCTACATCGTTTGTCATACAACGCCTCAAAAGGGGCCATTTGAATACTGGAATGATAACTGTTGTTATTAGCAAACTCTGCTAAGGAAAAATATAGATCCCATCTAGCACCAAAATCAATCACACCACCTCGAAGCATATCCTTCAACACCTAAATCATTCGCTTGGACTGACCATCAGTCTGAGGATGAAAAGTTGTACTCATATATAATCGAGTACCCAAATGATGCTCGAAGAAAATAGAAACTGGGACTTTGTGTAGTCGCTCAATATGACTGATATAAAGCTCGGCTAACTTTTCTTCGTATACATCACCCGAACTGGGATGAAATGGGCGGACATGGTCAACCTATCAACAACCACCCAAATAGAATCATAACCATCCATAGTGGTAGGTAGTCCCATAACAAAGTTATAACACCCCGAAAATTTCTAAGTTCAGCCAAAACCATTCTTGAATTGCGTATAAGGTCATACTGAGTGTAACACCCCGTATTCGAAACAGACCAAAAATGTAGATTTTGAGAAGTTGCAGGTGCAACTTACGGTCACCATCCACGGACCGTAGGTCAGACCACGGCCCGTGCTGGTGGTCCGTGGTTCACCACTGTAACCCCTCTCAAAACCCAGCTCAAAAATCGGCTAAGTCCCGA
>JAJOOO010006296.1:0-26787 GCA_029582685.1 Solanum piurae
CATGATGGTCAAGACAACAACAACAATAACAACAATTGTATAGTCGATATTATTGGAATCGACGAAACAACTCTTTTAAGTTATCCTAAGTTGTTGTACTCTGAAGCTAAGGTAAATCATAAGGATACAACAGCTAGTTGTTGTTCAATATGTTTAGCTGATTACAAGAATAAAGATATGTTGAGATTATTACCAGATTGTGAACATTTGTTTCATTTGAAATGTGTGGATCCTTGGCTTATGTTGAATCCAAGTTGTCCTGTTTGTAGAACATCTCCTTTGCCAACACCACAATCTACACCTTTAGCTGAGGTTGTTCCTTTGGCAACTAGACCTTTGGGATGAATTCAGATCGACTAATTCAGATTCATACAACATAAGGCTTGTTGAGGAGAAACGTGTACGCTTGAGATTACTTTCTTGATCTTGTTTCTTTGGCATTTGGCAAGTAGACATTTGGGATGACTGACTTGACTAATTCAGATTCACACCACATAAGACTTGTCAAGGAGATTTCTTCAATTCATTGGTAATTAATTACATTAGTTTCTTGATCTTGTTTATTTTTCTTATAATTGCCTTGTGTAAACTGTGGATTAATTAGTTTTTTTTTTTTTTTACATTTACCCCATTTTCTGAAAAATTTAGCATAGTTGTAATATGTAAACTATTAGTCCTTAAAAGGGAAACATTGATTAGTCAATTTTCTTGTTTTTTTTTTTTGGTGTGTGTGTTATTCGATTCTCTTTTTTTTTCTTCCTATTTCCTCTTCTTTTATGGATGTTATTATGAGGTATATTAATTAATTAAAGAGCAAATTTTGAAATAGCAAATATAATAGATAAAATAAGGCTCTATAACTATAGTTTTGATAATTGCGCTCCATAACTATAGTTCTGTTAGCTATGGAGGCTTGATTTGTATATTTCGCATCGTTTGTATATTTCATTTGTTTGTTTGTATATTTCGCTTGCGAATATAAAAATAAGGTAAGATATACCAAGTATGTATTCAGAACTCCGTTTATATATTTTGCTTGCCAAATATACAAACATGGTAATTTATTGTGAATTTTTCATAACCATACAAATAGTTGGGTAAGCATATACAAATTAGGGATTTATACAATCAGGAACTGAAGTATACAAAATTTTGGTTTATACAATCAGGTGAATTATACAAATTAAATAAATAGCAAAATTTAAGGAAATAGTAACTGCGAATCACAATTTTTCAAAACAATAGCTATGACATTTAATATCGTTTAAATGTTTGCTATTCTACACAATTTTTCTATAAATTATTAGGTGGACTAAACAATTAGGGCGGTTATTGATTAATTAGTTGCATTAATGAAATCAAAACTAATCCCAGTATAAAATTATGAACAAGTAGTAGTACAATATATTTGGTTGGCTGCATTAAGAAAAATAACCTCTATAACATATATTTCAAATATTGACGATATGTAAATCCTTATTGTTAATTACTTGCATTAACGATGACGAAGCCAAAAAAAATTCAAAAAATGTTCAAACTTTAAAAAAGTACCAACATTTTTTCTCGATAAAGGTATTCAATATCCGTTATAGACTTCTAAAAGCTAATATTTCACCTAATGTACTACTTTATGTAAGATAAAACATCAAATGAGGAAAAGTGTATTAATAATACAGAAAAAATTTAGAGTAAACAACTAAAAATCCTATTGAAGTAGGTATTTTTTTTTTGTATAATCTTCCACCAAATGAATGATTGTTACATTATAGTAATTAAGTATAACTAATCTTCGAATCAGTTTGACCACTTAATGCTATTCTTTTTTTGTGGTGTAGTTACGGTTGAGCATAAAATATTGAAAATCGAATTATCGAATAGAAATTTTTGGTAATTTGATATTCGGTATTCAATATGGTATTCGAGAGTAAAAGTTTAGAATAATGATAGTTGGGTTTGGGTTTGGCTTGAGACAATAGTACCATTTGATATTCGGTATTTCCCGAATATCGAATTATTTACTTAATGAAAGGTCATATATCAACATGTTTATTACTCAGTAGTACAAGTCAAAAGAAAAAGTTAAAGAATAAACATAAACAACCCAAATACATACGTCTTTTAGTTGTATCAATTTGCTTTTCTTATTGTCTTCTTACTCGTTGATCTTCTATTATATCGTGTCTCCACATTAAAATAAAATAGAATTAATTGGAGAAATATTGTATTAACTTTGTAATACAATCGTCCAACACTTCAATATGTATTACCAAATATTGTATCAAATCGAAATTTAATTTACCGATTATCGAATTACCGAACTGAAATTTAAAAATTTGGTCATTGGTATTTACTTTTAACTATCAGTTACCGAATTACTGAACCCAAAATTTGAGAATCCCAAATCGAATACCTAACGCCCATCCCTCGATATAGTTGTCAACAAACTTACTTTTGATTTGTAAAGGGAGTTTCCCTTGTGATGATGATATTTTGTTTTATTTTTAATGGTGCGTTTAATAGGAAAGTTGGACAAAATTTCGAAAAATAATTTCAATGTATATTTGCAACGTTAAAGTCCATCGCAATCCTTTATGACACCTTCACCCTCAAGCATATGCAAGGGTGACTCAAAAGGAGAGGCTAATAAAGTTCCACCACCACAAAAAAAAAAAGTTTCAAAAAAATTCGAGGCTAAAATCAAAAACTTTTGATTAATAATATTTTTTTTTAGACAATATTGAAATTTGTTTTTTTTCTTAAAAATATAAAAAAAGTTTATAGAAATCTTTTAGAGTTTTGAATTAAACTTCTCACCATCTTTATATTAATAAATTAAATTTATGTAACTATATCCAACATATTTCATTGTAATCACATGGTAACATCTAATTAATTTAAAATTAAGGACTTTAATAAATATGATACTACTCTACAAAGTACAAAGTATAGAAAACAAAGAAGAAAGTTCCTCCTTTTTCTCCTTTTGCTATACTAGTTTTATCACTGTCTTAACCACACAAAAAACAATTAAAACTTTTTCTCAATTTACCTCAAACTCGTGTTTCAAATCCTCATAAAATCGATTGGATTACTTAACTTTCAAATCCCCATAAAATGGATTTAATTGTTTAAGTTGAATTGTCTTAGTGAGTTATTTGAATATTAATGAAAAGTTGCCTCTAACTAAGTTGCTTTGCTTGGTCTAATCTTTTCAAGAAATGATGAATTGTGTTAAAAATCATATTTATAAGCATGTTCAAATTTTGCATTCATATTATTTAAAGAATTTATAGTTTAGAAAATGATTTAATTCTGTATCGTTGGTATGACTCTTTTTTGTTAAGTTTTTAATATTGATAAACATGTTAAAATTCTGCATTCATATTAAAAGAATTAATTTATATTTTAGAAAATTATTTAATTCTTTATTGTTGATATGACTTTTTTTTATTAAGTTTTTAATAAGTTTTACTTTTTCAATTTAAAATGAAATATGGAAAAAGAAATACGATAAATTTACTTTTTCAGTTTAAAAAAGTGATGCCGAAAAAAGGTATGCCAATATCAATTTCTTCTGATATACAAGAACCGTTATAACGAGTGAGTACGAAACATTAAAGTGTAACTCAACAAACAAATCCTAACCTTCTTAATGTCAAACTTTAAATACTTGTGTTGAACTATCATAGTTTGGTTTCAATATCTTTAATTTTATACTACTTAAGTATTTCGTTAAAGTGAAAAAGTTCTATAGGTAAAAGTGTCTATTAAGATAAATGTCAAAGAAATTAAATTCTTCAACACACAGTACTTTATCATATTAAAACTGATTTTCATGGAATAACACCACTAATACCATATCAAGGACTTCAAAACAGAACTAGAAAACAGAAATAATCAAGAAAGCATCATATGAGCCTTGAAGTCAATAATAAAACGATAAAGAAACTTATACTGAAAAACCATAATATAGATTAATATGAATCGACCAATTGACCTAACATATGAAAAACTAAGACATAAAACTAATTGAGAGAACAAGAATAAATAAAATATTTTAACCTAATAATACACTCTCAATACCGTATTGCAGCAACTTCAGTAAGAACATCCATAGCAAGAGTTGTAATGTTCCTGACCTTTTTGGTTTCATCTTTAAGATGAGGTTCAATAATTTCCATTAAAGACACCAAATGTGGTTGAATAGCACCCGAACCAACAAGAAGAGCAGTAGAACGCATGAGAATCGCGATTTTGTGAACAATCATAGTACCTGTATGACGAGAATGCCAAGATTTCATGTTATGACAAATTTCTCTTAATAATGGAAGTATAGCATGAATACCTAAAGTAGATGCAACAATACTAAAACATACAGCAGCTCCGTTCCTCACATATTCATCCATGTCGTCAATATCGTGACGCATTACATCAATCATAGTAGCTATACCAACTGTTTTGCTAAAATCAGATATGATTTCTGTTCCTCTTGCACGAAGATTGTTGTCCTCATGAATTATCATTGGAGTAGTTAAAATAATAACTCTGTGCACAATTCTCTTCCTCTCTTCTTCGGGAAGCAAATTTAGAGAAGGGAGCTTTTTTCTCTCCAAAGCTATTTGCTCCTCCGCCATCTGCATAGTTTGTTCGTCCAGCTCGTCCATCTTCTTATTCCTGAGTTTTCAAAAATCAATTTTTCGAATCTAATCTGATGAAAAAGAACAAAAATAACCCAATATATAGACAAATCAATCCTAATTAGAATGAGATTCAAATTAACAAAAAATTAAACTAGTAAAACAAATAAAAATCTAATTTGGGACGGAGAAGGATTAATGAAAATATAAGCATACTACTTAAATTTGGCCTAAATAGATATTTATGTTGGGTTTTATTTTCCCTCACTTTCTTACCATAAAAGAAAATTTTCTTTTAGGAAAAGGTTTAATATTTTGATGTAGAATTTAATCTACATTCACAATGTAGTTTTAGGGTTTTGAGAGTTTTTGTTATGGGAGAAAATTTAGGAACCTCCTTGTATTTTGAGTGAATAGGCCGATTGATCGAACCGTGTTAAATTTTTGTGTTTTTTGGTGTATTTCTCGTTTGTTTTCTTACTCATGGTCTTTCGAGGTTTGCTTTGCTACCTTCCACATTACATCTGTTTATTTTCGGTCCTAACAATTTATGCCTTTAATTTTTGGATTATTTGTTGTGTGTATCCAAAATTGGAAGGGAGGAGACAGAGGTGGAGCTAGGTGGGATTTGTGGATTCGGACGAAGCTTTTCCGTAGATTCTATATTTATATTAAGAAATTAAATAAATATATATATATATATATATTAACTTGAGAATTCCTTAACAAAATTGATTGACAAACAGTTCTGTGGTAAGAAAGAGGTGGTGAAAATGCTTTCACACTAATGTTAGAATCCCCAAACTTCTAATCCTCCTCTAGAGGGAAGTAGACAAATAAATTAAAGTACACGTTTATTTATTACGAGCTTACGTGTTGACATGCATGTTTGCCATGTGTATTCTAACAAAACTTCCACGTCTCTGTTCTCTATCACTTAATTGTCAAAAATTCTGGGTCTTTGGTTGTGGGAGCTAGATCAATATTATTCAATGGCGGTGAAACTCTTCGTTGTTGCTTTCTTCTTCTCATTGTGTATTATCTTCCCTCTGGCTTCAGCCAATTCCACCGACTTCCAATATTGCAGTGAGTTTTCATTCTCAAATTCATAATTTGTATATTTTGACGAGTATCAATTTTAAATGATGTAATTTGGTTGAGTATTAGAGGCGAGTTCAAGATTTAAATTTAATGGATTTATCTTTTAAGATTTTCATCAATGACCTCATTGTATTGTTAAAATTATGTGTTCAGATCTAATATTTACTAAGATTAGGTATATATATTTTGTGTCGATAGTTATGGATTCAGATGAACTCGATATTGCACCCAATGAGCTGATCCGGGGCTTATATAATATAACCTTGGCCTCTACCTCTTTAATAGCTAGTTTTTGGAGTGTGGTTCTTCTTGGTTATATCTAAAAAGTAACCAGAGAACTAGTTTCAAATCTAAGATATGATTGAATTGAAGAAAATACTTCAAAATAATCTGAATGGTTAACTATTACTAGTATGATTTATACTACTTTTTATATAATTTCTAAATATGTAAATTTTAAATTAAAAAAATTGAAGATTTTATGTCTAGATTCAAATCTAAACATTAGTTAATTAGTCTAACCCTCGTACTCCAAATCAAGCCACATAAATTGGAACAGAGGTAGTACTAAACAATTGGCTGCACGGCATAATCACAGTAATTGTTAGCTCTTGTATTGACTGTTCACTCTTTGGTTATCCTGCAATATATCTGCCTTGTTCAAGGATACAATGCTCATAATTTTCTTGATTGGCAGAAGGATTCTTATAAAATGTTAATCTAGATTATCTTCGAAAAAACGTAAGACACAAAACTGTACTAAGATTCAGACTTTTTTGGTTTAATAACGCAGATAAGAAGGCAAATTATGTTGTTAAGGTCCGTGGATTAGATATCACACCTTACCCTGTCAAAGGAGGCAAGGAGACCACTTTCAGTATTGCTGCGACTACAGGTAATTTTACGTGACTTTAGTTAGTCCTCACTTTCAACTAAAGTTATGAACATACTCTGTGATATAACAAATTATGTTGATTGTTATTGTCTACTTCATTAGATTGGAAATAATTGGTACTTTTGCATGCGATAGGCAGGGCCGGAGCCACGTAAGGCCGAAGGGGGTTACGTAGATGTTGAACTCCTTTTGGTTTCTTTGTGTGTTTACTTCTTTCATATTTTGAACCTCTTTAATGAAAATTATGGCTCCATCATAGGCGATAGGACCTTATGTTTTTTTTGTGGAAAATGGTGATTAGTGGCATGATTTGCAGTATAGAAAAGCTCTGACCTCTTAGAATTAGATGTCAAGCGTGATAACCGCACGGTAATGGGGTAAAAGAGTGAGTTTTTCTCTTGCAGATGAGAATATCAGTGGCGGAAAGTTAGTGATTGACGTCAAGTACCTATTCCTTCACGTCCATAAGGAGTCCCATGACATTTGTGAAGAGACATCTTGCCCTGTGTCTGGTGATTTTGTGATTTCTCATTCTCAAGCCTTGCCTGGAATAACTCCTCCGGTAAGTCATCTTTTGAGTTTTGCTCTATGCCCTGATTTTATTGCTTGTGATAAGCAGATATATTTATTCAGAGTTCAAAGTTGTTCATTCTTGTAAGCTAGTTACTTCGGTTTTTTGTTAGCGGTTTGAGCTAGCTTCAGCTCTTTATTCGTCCGAGTAAGATACAATTTTATCTAAAACGAACAATTAATAATTAAAAAAGAGAAATCTTTCAATGGACTTGCATATCTTTACTAGCGATACAATTAGTTGCCAACTCTTGTTTCATTTCCCTGATATTCGTATGATTTTGAAGAAAAATGTTATTTTGCGAGTTTTCTCGAGCTTAACAGAGTGTTTTTATACATACAGGGTTCATATACTCTTACGATGAGAATGTTGGACGGAAGCAATCACGAATTGTCTTGCATAACCTTTGGCTTCAGTATTAGTTTAATCGCGGAATCAAAAGCAGTAGCAGATATGTAGTTAAGTTGTACACTTGTGTACACATTATGCTGATCTGCAAATCATGTAAATAAGTTCCCTACTTTCTCAAGAGTTTGTCCCAACTTTGCTGGTTTTAGGTCTCATCTTTAATAAATAGACTTGACGATGTGTTTGGCGCGGAGAAAATGTTATGTACATGCTTTCCGATTTGCTAGTTATTCTTTTTGGTTTCCCACCCGGTGTCTGGAGCTCCGACTAAATTTGGATCGCGCACTGCAGGGCCCATTCGGTGATGGCGCTGTAGCATGATTTTTTTCATATTCAGGGCTCGAATCCGAGATCTCTGGACCACTCCCACGATCTCGTGCAATTGAAGTTTGGCATTGGTTAAAAACGACATGAAGATTTTTTTACTTCAGACTAAACCAGATTTTTGTTTTAAAAAAATTAACATTTTAAGTAAAAAGTTATTAGTAAATGTAATTTTGTTTTTTTTTAGAATCATACAAACATTATCTACATTGCCACATACCCCAAATTCCCAAAAAGCCAATTTTTCTCGAACTTTCATCTTCTTCTCTGTTTTCCCCTTTTCTCATCAGAATCAAGCAATGGCGGTGAAATTGATCGTTATTCTCGTGTTCTCAATGTGTATTCTCCGTCCATTTTCATCGGCTAAATCTACCGACTTCCATTATTGCAGTTAGTTTTTCTTCATTCGGTTCGAATGAGTTCATCATTACATTCATGCTTCATTTAAATTGCGGGAATGCGCCCCCATGGCACACCCAGAATATGGGGCCAAAAATTGTTATTCTGCTCATATTGCTTCATTCCGGTTTCTAAAATGGAAAAATTGAGAATTTTACTGTTTTCTTCATTTAGAATTCAATTTATGTGATATAATTTGAACTTATCATAGCATTATGTGTGTGGTTATTTAATGTTTGCAAGTTATGATTCTAAACATGTCATAGCGTGTTTTTGGTTAAAAAAGTACTTGTAAACGATCCTCATTAGAGGATGTAAAAAATGGTTATACATACTAAATTTGCTGCACCACATAATCACAGTAAATGCCCTTGTAATGAGGGGCGGAGCCGGCTAGAGGATGAACTCCTTCGGTAAAAAATTACTTTTTATGTTTATATGTAGATGTAGATGTTGAATCCCTTCTACTGCTAGTTTGTGTGTTTACTTCTTTCGATTTTGGATCCTCCTTTGCTTGTTCCTTTTTTTAATTTTTTTATCCGGCAATATATTTTCTACCTTAGTTTAAATGCTGCTTACATTGCTCATGATTTTCCTGTTTGACGGAAGTGATTCTTCTAAAGTGCTAATCTAGATTATCCATGGAAAAACATAGGCACAAACTGTACTATCAATGATCTAGATTCTAATTTCCAACAGCCAGAGTTTTTTGGTTTGATAATGCAGATAAAAAGGCCAATTATGCTGTTAAGGTCAGTGGAGTAGATATAATACCTTATCCTGTTAAAGGAGGTAAAGAGGCTACTTTCAGTATTGCTGCAACTACAGGTAATTCGCGTCTTAATTTGTTCTATCGTTTTTTGTTTTTTTAGTCCTTACTCCCTTTCATCAGTAGTTAAGACCTTGATGTAGTGATTCGTGATCTGAAATCAGTAAGAAGTTAAAATTGATCAACTTGTTGGTTATTGCCTAGTTACAAAAGATTAGAAATGATTGGTACTTTTGCCTGCCATGGGACACACTTGTTTTTTCGGGAAAATGGTGACAGGAATGCTATGCCATAAGGAAAGAGTGGAGCGAATAAATTATGTTATCTTTTGAAGGAGAATCGGGGGTTCAAGGCGTCTGTTCTTTATAGTAATTCAATTTGTGGGAGTCTCCCATGTCCGTTTAAATTATACACACAATTGAACCTTGTAATAATGTTGAAGTTCATAAGTAAAGTGATGTTGATAAAGTCGGTCTCTTACTTCATTTTGATGTTTGGAAAGGCTAACTTTTACGTCACCAGTTGGCTTTGTTGGTTGGAATGACAACGATACTACTTGAGGGGGTATTGTTGAGAATAGCAGTAGCCTGGAAAATTGAATTTTTGGAATACTTTTACTTTACTTGGTTATGCACTTATGGTCAGTCGTAATCGTGCAATCACTTTACTATGAAATATATATATCTACCATGTGCTTTCTTTAATAGCTCGCGTTGCTGCATATTACCAATATGCGCTAGTATGGGTCTGTATTAGGTATCTTTTCCCCTTCTTTTGCAGCTACTCATTATGCTTAGTTTATGTGAGATTTGCAGGACAAGGGAAGTTTTAACCTCTCAAAATTAGATGTCAAGCATGACTAGTGTACATTTCTGGGATAAGAGTTCTTTGGTAGAGAAGTGACACTGAGATTTTCTCTTGCAGATGATAATATCAGTGGCGGAAAGTTGATTATTGACGTCAAGTATCTATTCCTTCACGTCCACCATGAGACTCGTGACATTTGTAAAGAGACATCTTGCCCAGTTTCTGGTGATTTTGTGCTTTCACACTCTCAGGCTTTACCTGGAATTGCTCCTCCAGTAAGTCTTTTTTTCCAGTTTTGCTCGAAACTTGTTATGATATCATTTTCTGCTGCTTCATTCTGCATAACTTCCCTCTATAAGAAGGTGCTCTTGCCTGCGTTGTCGAACCTAACAGGGGGTTGGTTTTATACAGGGCTCGTATACTCTTACGATGAAAATGGTGGATGGAAACAATCAAGAATTGTCATGCATAACCTTTGGCTTCAGTATGCGTTTAATTGCAGAATCCATAGGAGTAGCAGATGCTTAAGTCGTCATCACTGTTGATTCTTGTACATACATTACTATATGTTATTTTTTATTGAGTCGAGGATCTATTGGAAATATCATCTCTACATATGAGGTAGGTGTATAGTCGGTGTACATTCTACCCTTCCCACACCCCATTTTATGGGATTACACCCTGTATATGTTGTTGGTGTGGTATAAAATCTCGTTTTCATGTGAAGTATGTCTCAGTTTCTCTTTAGTAGATCGGAGGCAGTTGTCAGAAGTACCAACTGATCAGGTTGGGGTGAATTTAATGGGTGAAATATGGAGTACGTGAACATGGAATTTTTCTTCAATATGTCGCGTCAATTCATTTATCACCAAGACAAATAGAAATGGGATAAAAGTTAATTCCTTATACAACCTCATCATGATTTGAAGTTCTTTAGGTCTCCTTTCCTACCGTCCTCACTTGAGTCTTGAATCCATCGTACATGTCCTTAATTGCACACTAATATAAGTAATGAGTACACCTCTAACATCCAAACATTTCAGGGACTTTGTCCTATACTTTTTTTGAGTTAATAAAACTCAAATGCAAGTCTCTCTTCATCTTCTCATATTGTTCCACAAAATGAATGATTTCTATAATTGATCGCCTCGGACATAAATTTAAATTGATTCTCAGTAATAAACACAACTCTTCTCACCCTCATCTTCATCACTCTTTCCCAAATTTATATTGTGGGACTTAGCAACTTGGCTCACAAATATCTGTTCTTAATCATATGCTTCAAAAAAGAAAATCTTACTCAATATCTAGTTAAACAACACAACATAAAATAGAACTCTCCACTAACAATAGAACACCTCACTTTTCATTATGACCATTTAAACCGTTCAACTCAAACATTAACTCTAAAAATGCATATCTAAATATCTTTAAATGGAGTGGATTCTAAATATACATTTTTAAAGTTGAAATACTTATGGGACCAACTCTCAAATTAAGTTAAAATATATACTCTTTCCGCCCTTTTTAGTTTATTATAATTTTCTTTTTAAAAGTTAAATAGTAAAAGTTTTATAATATCGAAAAATTCAATAGTGACAAGTAAAAAAAAGACGGAGGGAGTAAATATTTAGTTGTGACAACATGTTATTTGTGTTTGGTAGAATATAATAATTGTTGTGCCTTCTCTTGCCTTGCCCAAATTGTCCGCTGTCTTTTCCACTCCTTTGAGTCTTCACAGAATCAGAGTTCTCTAACAATGGCGATTCAAAGGTTACCATTACTACTAGTCTTTCTACTAATCTCATCTCTGACCCTTTTAGCACAATCGCGCAGCGACACGAACAACGTGTACTCACCGTGTTCCGACGCAAAAGTGCAGAGATCGGATGGGTTTAGCTTTGGAATAGCATTTGCTTCAAGAACATCATTCTTCGTCAACAGCTCAGTTCAATTGTCTCCTTGTGATAAGAGGCTATCTCTTTCGTCGGCAAATTCTCAAATTGCTGTGTTCAGACCTAAAGTGGATGAGATCTCTCTGCTTACAATTAACACTTCCAGTTTCTTCCCTGTATGATCTCAGCCTCGATTAGCTTTGTCTTTGTTTATGTCGCTTGTATTTGAGTTATATATTGTTAATTGTTTGTATAAGGCTGAAAGTTGAGGTTTTTTTCTGTTTACTTGGGGAAATATGGTGAAATGGGATTAGATCTGAAATGGTGTTGTACTGGTTTTAGGTTTGGTTTGGGGGTTTTTGTTGTAGGGTGGGGTGGAGGCTAAGGAAGAATGCAAAGGGGTGTAATTTTTTGTATAAGGCTGAAAGTTGAAGGTTTTATTCATTACTTGGTGTAATGGGGTTGTTCTGATTTTAGGTTTAATTTGGGGTGGAGGCAAAGGGAGAATGAAAAGGATTGCAATTGTTCTTTGATTATGTATTGTGAATGTAGAAAGTTATAGCCACAGTTTTTTGGACATTGTCTTCCTAGATAGGAGGATGGAGAGGTCGAGTATTAAGGTAGACATTTAGTAGGTAGTTAGTTTTACTTAGTATTATAATTATTACTCTCATAATACTATCTTAGTCTTCGATTTTATTATTACCTGTTGTTTCGCTCCGGTCCTTTGCTTCAGTTATCGTGTTATTTGTTGTTGCTATTGTTCTCTTTATCCTTTATTTATAGCATGACTTCTTATTTACTGTATTTTTGTTCCATACTTGATTATGATGTGCTTTACTTGAGCCGGTGGTCTATCGCAATTTCGCAAACCACCTCTACCTTCACAGGGTAGGGGTAACATTGCATATACAGAAGGTAAATTATTTCTAAATATAGAATAACGTTAGTTGTTTTGGTACAGAAGATATAGTAAAATATGATACATAAATTGGGATAGAGTACTGGGTATGTATGAAGAATGTAATGTGGTTGGGTTTTCTTCTGCTGATGTTTTTAACTTTTTATCTCTTTTCCTAAGCATCTGTTTTCCATATATTTCTTGTGGCTGAGTATCCGTTGGTTCTTAATTCTAGAACTAAAACTGTTGGACTTGATTAATATTCTTATAGTGATGAATGCTAGTTTCCTTCTTTGTAACAATATCCCATGATTTGTAACTATCTTAATTTTTCTTTAGTATCATTACTGTTTGGGTATGTGCTGATGAATTCATGTTTCTTTCTTAATCTGATGTTTGCCTCCTACCACTAATTCTATCTTACTCTTGCTGGTCCTGTTTGCCAGATGTCTATGACTTAATGCAGTCTTGAATTTTGTTTTTGGAGTGATTGGTAGCACCAGTGTGCAACTTATAGGTTGATAGAAATTAGTAATACACCGTCATCAAGAGAACAATTGCAATCATTTATATATTTGTTGAAAGCAATTGTATGCAACTTATAGCTAACTTTTAATAAAGATTAGTATTAAAACATCAACAGTAAAGAATTGTTATCATTTATATACTTAAAGATCCAAGTAGCTGAGCCTAGAAAATAGAGCAAATGGTGCTAAAAGTTTCTATACTATTTAAGAAAATAGGATATGAGTGTTGAACTATGATTTGTGGTGTTCCAAACGCCAGCTGCCTTTAGCCATCAGCATCTTCTCCTGTATGACCACAATCTGGGAAGTGGAAACTACATGGACCCATTTGCACATCATGTTAATATTAAGGACATTTTCAGATATCGGGTTAACTTTAAGCTTGGGGTGGATTAAGTCTGTATCATGAATATAGGTTCTCCTCTTTAGTTAAGAACTAACTCTAAATTTTGGGGCAATAGCACCTTGGTCGATGGTAAATATGTCTTTTCACCTTCTGATGCCTTCCCCTTGTGCTGTTTGACCCCTCAACTTGATGATCACCACAATTGAAGCAGCAATTAGCTTCTGACATGGTTTCTGGGGTTTGCACAATGTCTGACCTTCTGAGGGGTCTCATCTTCGGCATTCGTTCCCTCATCTGCACCTCGTACTAACTCCGTCATCCATAATTGGCAACATGGCAAGCATGGAATGCCCTACAGCCACCTCTATCTGTCTTACTGTCTTCTTCAATTAAGGTTGAGACGAAGATGAGCTGATGATTCCCAAATTATGCTTTTGTAATGGACAGGCCAATACTAGTGCTGCTGTTTTGGGCTTAGCTGCACCTTCTGCTTGCTGAGTACAATTTTCAAAGGAGGCCCATTTCCACCTTATATCTTTTAGGGATGGAGGGAATAGTGCTTAATGGTCCTTAGTTTTTTTTATCTATCAGAGAGCTTTAGAGAGAAAGCAATATTCTATGCTTCACATTCAGTCCCCCTATTCCTACTTACTGTGTTTTAGGGTTCACAGCAAGGGGAGTGGGTGCTGGGAATGTGAATCATTTCAAATACCATTTATTCTCTTGCTCTCGCATTTATATTCAAGAATCAAGATTAATGGTTGTGCCAATGTTCCCATACTGTAACTTGTAGAATATGAAGGGTCAGCCAATGCTGTCAATACTTTAGAATACGTTTCCAAAGCTTTACATACCTGCAATAAAACCGTGCTAGACTATCATCTTGGAAAACGTGCCTTACCTTTTTATCTTTGCCATTGTTGCTGCTAGGAGTGAAAAACGGGTGGGACAGATAGGATATGGGTGTGTTGAAAATGGGTTAAACAAAAAGGGATAAAATGTCCAATCCATCCATATTTAATGTGGATAAAAAGTGGGTTAACCGTCAGATAATATGGATACACATATCATACATGGCTTTAGGAATAGTCTGGTGAGAACACAAGCTAAAAGCCAAAATAATCTTAAGACTCTCAAAAAGTAAGAACTCATGAAAAATAACAAGCAAATCAGTGTTATCAAAGGCGAAAAGCATAAAAAAGCTCGAAGGTCCATGAGGGCTTTAAGCGCAAATAAAGCGTTGACTTTAATGAAAAACGGCGCAAAAGGAGAAAAGAACATAATATATATGTCTAGTCCAAGACTAATAATTATTAACATGAATGACAAATATATGACCAATGAAATTGAATTTTTTTTTATGATGAAGTGAAATATCAATTATTTAGTCACTTCTGCATACGAGGCTCATTGGCAAGGAAATGTTTGCCTTAGAACCTTGATGACGACACTGAAGCGCACATAAAGCGAGGCGAAGCGCTCAACATGTTTTGTGCCTCGCTTCAGGGCTTAAGCGCGCCTTTGATAACACTGAAGCAGATAAATGGGTATTAATTATATGGATATCCATATTTTCATGGATGATTTCCATATTTGACCTTTTTTCAAAAAGTCGTTTGTCTAACCCATCTCTAATGGATCCGATTGGATTGGATGGTTACTTGTTTTGTTTAACCATTTTACAAGCCCTAGTTGCTGCCGCCCTCTTATATCACAGAAGTTGTGTTCTTCAAATATAGGAGTCTTATTACACTTAATAGCTCATGATCTGCAGATCATTTTGGAACCTCGCTTGATAATTTCATTAAGTGTTTATGCTCGTTTGTTTATTTCAACTCTAGTCCCTCTTCTTTTTGCTGCATCCTTGAGAAGCCTCTTTTGTTTCCCTTTTTTTTTCTTCTCTGTTATTTCTATGGGAGAGGGGTGGGGATATTGGGAGAAGGGGAGTGATTTATTTACTTATTCGTACTGAGTTAAGGATTTTTTGAATTAATTTATTGTCAAGTATTGTTGTGTTCCTTTCATGTTTCTTCTCCTATCTGGACCCTTTTTGCTGCGCCTTTGTAGCTAGAGACAACTGTTTATTTTTCAACTGTAACAGGAAAGTATGCATGCATTGTTTCTTCATGATCGCCATCTTTCTGCATTCTGCAATTTATGAAGCTCATTGGTACCTTTTATTTGGGTAATGATTGAGTACTTTCATCATCCAATACGCTTACCTGGGGATAGTTTGTAAAATTGCAATTTTGGTTCGAGTTATTGCTTAATTATTTTTCTGTCCTTGTGATATTGGACCTATCACATGCATCCTTCAATTAAATGAAGTATGTGCTTTTCATCCAACTACTAACCAAAGTCAATAGAGAAAACAAATAGTTAACAAGCTCAAAAATGGCAATTCAGTTATATGAATGCCACTCTGGCTATCCATTTATTCTCCTGTCATCTTTTCTTCCTCTCAGCTCTCTCAAAGTTTTGAAGCTATCTTGTCTGCAACATCCGAAGAAAAGAAATGAAGAGAAACACACTTTCAATTTCCTTAGATAGTGTGAAAAGAAGTTGACCAATAATAAAAATCACTAGCTCCACAAATATGTTGTGCTTCTGTGTTTCAATTTGATTCTGCCAATCATCTTTTTTATTGTAGGAAACAAGTAGTGAATAGATAGTTGAGTATGCAACCCATTTCTAGTGAAATAAGGGAACGGGAAGTCTTGATTATCCAAAGATGGTGTTAGAATCGACTCTCCATTTTTTTCAACAATCATCTTTTTATTCTGTCAATCAAAGCCACACTTTCTTTTTCTTTATAACTTAAGCCGGTTCCCTCCACTCCATCAGGTTTAGGCATTAGGCTCATTTTTATCATCGTCAGGGTAAAATAGAGAATCAGTTTTTTTTTTTGCTCAAGTATTTGGTGCTGAATTTAGTTTGTGAGATACTTAAATTGCCTTTCTTGAAATTAAGAGATCGTGTCTTTTCTGAGCTTCCATTAGTAGTTGGAGCACAATCACATATTTCACTTAATTGAAGGATGAATGTGCTAGGTCCAATATCACAAGGACTAACAAAGAAACTTAGCAATAACTCAAAGGACAGAAGCTGCTATTTCCTGTATTTCTATATTCAATGCATCTACTAACCTCTCTACCTTCACAAGGTAGGGGTAAGGCAACGTACACACCACCCTCCCGGTGTGTTGTTGTTGTTGTATATTCATCTACTAACCTCCGATGCTTCTTCTACTGTACCACAGGATTCTTATGGAGGCTACATGGTTGCATTTGCTGGTCGGAAATATGCTGCTAGGTCTTTGCCTGCTTTCGTTGCTAATGGTACATTCACTGTAACAAGTTTTACTCTGGTAAGTGAAATTGCTGTCAACAAGATCTGGTGTCACATCGGTTGATTTGGTATCTTACAACGTGTTTGATCCATAGGTACATGAATTCAAAAAGGGTAGGCTGGAAAACCTGTATTGGAAGAGAGATGGATGCACGTCTTGCTCTGGCAACTCTAACTTTGTGTGCCTCAACGGACAGGACTGTGCTATCAGGACTAATAACTGCAAGAATCGAGGTGGCAATGTTGATTGTAGCCTCGGTATACAACTTACATTTTCTGGCACCGATAAGCATGCATCCGTTTTCAATTCATGGTTTGAAGTGAAGAATCTTCGACAGTACTCTCTTTATGGCCTTTATTCCAATCTCCGCGGTTCTCTCACAGATCAATACAACAAATTCTTCTGATTATATGTATGTTAGAGCTGTATTTTGTATAATTTACTTGTTTTATAATGGCTTCTCTTACTCTATTTCTGAGTGTTCTCTTTGTTATTTGTTTATTTACTTTGGAGATCATTTGACAACATTTCTCTTCCTATTTGCTTCATTTAGTAGTTTTTTTCCTATGTGAATCAAAGTGTTAAAACTCAAAATGGAGAAAGTGAAACCACAAGTTTCATTTTCTTATAATAGTATCAAATAACATGGGCCGAGTGAAATGAAACGGAGGAAATATTATTGTTTGATGGTCCTTATATATGTTAAATAGAGTTTTTTTTGTCTTTTATTAAAAACCTATATGATAAAAAAAGATAGTGATTTACTATTTTTTCAAATTACTATTTAATTATCTTTATACTAATACGTAAAATTATGGAGTTCTAGAATATATGATAAAAGGAAAGTATATTTTAAAAATCTAGGAGTTTTAAACTATATGGGAAATATATTTTGAGAATTAATAATCGAGTCCTAAAATATATGATATGGAGAAAAAAATATTTTAAAAATTAAGGAGTCCTAAAATATATGGTAAGAGTTCTAAGGTTTTCACTCATCAACATAGTTATTAATTTTTATATATTCTTAAGTCATTTGTCACTATATTAGACAAGATCCAAAAAAGGTAGCAGAATAATAACATTTTTTTAAAATATTATGTCATTTTTTTAAAAAGTAAGCGAGAAAATAAGTGTTTTTGGAGAGTAACGGAAGTTAACTTTTAGAATTTAAAAAAGATAGGCTTTGGCTGAAAGTACTTTTGAGAAAGCTGAAGGGCCAAATCGTAGTTTTCTTATATTACAGTGCTAAGCGCGAAAAGATTGCTGGAGAAGGAAGAGTTAAAGAGGCGGGAACCCAATAGAGTGACACACAGTGACGGAGAGATGTACGGTGGGAACAACCAATTCGACGGCAACGCCGCGTTTTCCGGCGGCGGTTTCATGCCGTCGCAGGCTACTCAAACCGCCGGTGATCATTCTTTCTCTCCGGCAAAGGTATGTTCTACTTCCTTAGCATATGAAATGTGAACAAGGCTTTAGTTTTTCGTTATGCTATTTTTCTCCAGAAATATCTATTCCTTCTTGCTGGAACTGATAGGAACAGAGAAGATGAGAACTCTGAACATAAAACTAGAAGATTTATCAAGCAAAGTTTTTGCTTTCGGATTTTAGGTTTTTTAGCCCTTTTTCTCTTAATTGAGGTGCATTTGTATTTTACTTCTCAAACATTTTTTTTAAAATTTTCTTTTTGTTTCTCTATTGGCAGAATCGTGATTCACAGACTTTGACTCCATTAACCGTCAAGCAAATTAGTGAAGCCTTTCAATCAAGTGATGATAAGACAAATTTTCTCATTGATGGAGTTGATGTGAATAATGTAAGTCTTTTATACTCGTGGTTTTTGCTGTTTTGTTATGCTGTATAAGATATGTATGATTTAGAATCTGACATGCTCGTAGGTAAAACTGGTGGGTATTTTATGCAACAAAATGGAAAGAGTTACAGATGTATCATTTGTTGTGGATGATGGAACAGGGCGCCTTGACTGTTTTCGATGGTAATAGTCAGTTTCGTTTTCCCCTCATTTTTGTCATCATAGACCACAAGTACATTATACTGTATCACTTGTTGGTAAAGGATTTAGAATTGTTATACTTATGTAAAACACTAAATCATAGTCTACTATGTTCGACATACTTGACTTTGTGTTTTTAAAATTTAGTTATAAATTTGGTTGATGCATACTACTCAGGGTAAATGAAGCTGTTGATACCAAGGAAATGGAAGCAGTCACGTAATTCTTCTTCTCGATAGTGTTATTTTTTCACATAATATATCTTAATATCATGTTCTATCATATTTTTGGGTTCTTTGTTAAATAGAAATGGCATGTATGTTCGAGTCCATGGACACTTGAAAGGCTTTCACGGTAAAAAGCAGTTGATGGCTTACTCAGTCAGGTATTTCAGTATGGGTTTCTGAATTGCTCATTTTGTTTCCCTTCAGTATATTAATGTTGGTGAGCATATGCACAAGTTATTACTCTTCTCCGGTAGTGAGAGGTGGTTGCCTCTGCCTTGCAAAAAGCTATTCTGTGGGGCTTTAGGTTTTCTCAAAGAAAAGGTTTTTTATACATAGTTTATAATCTATCCAGCATTCGTGTATGCAATGCATTGCACAACTTTGTTTCAGCACAAAGTTACTAACTTATCTTTACTTGAGACACTGCAAAAACATGAAACTTATATTAATGTTGATTTTTAGTATTTTCAAGGTCCTTGTATGGTCTTAGTAAGCTACTTTCCCTTGTTCCCCTAGTTAATCCCTGCATGCCTTTATTAGTCGATTTCTTTGTAATGTATCTAGGATCTCTGTTCTTTTCAAGTGTTGACTATACATGTATATTGCTGTTTTTATAATTGCTTAATTAGCATAAATTCTTTTTCCTTTTCTTTTTGGGGACGTAAGGTTTAGAGGAAGTTTATCAGGTAGAAGGTGGAGGGAGTGTTACAACTGGTATTTTCTCAGAAGCACGTGAAATGACATGATAGTTGTTTGTCAAAATGAGGCAATTATATCTGTTCCATGCCTCCTTTTATGAACAGGCACAAGGAGAACAATTGAGCAAAACTGGTGTAAAATTGTTACAAATGGGCGGTTTTGCATTATTTGATAAATCCCTTAGTTGTGTTGAATCAATAACTGGGTAAACCAAATTTGTTAACTATATTGCCATGTAATTGGTGATCATTATTTTCATTAACCATGTTTTAAAAATTTGTTCTTAAACCAATGAACATCCGGTAAACTCCAACTTGGCAAGGAAAGATAGTTTGCAAGAAAAAGATTCTGGTATATGAAAAAGCATCTTTATGGATTGAACCATACACCTATCCTTTTATATTAGTGTATGAATGGCGAGGGCAGGAAACATGCAAAATTTTCACGAGAGTTGTTATTTCTACTCATACTATGTCTGTGAGCATGTGAGACTATACTGGGTATGTTGTTGTACTATGTCTCTGGGGAGGTTAGAGGAGGAAGGATGCTCCCCTGCCCCTGTTACCTTTGTATCGGCTTTAACGAGTTGGTGGTAAAGATCCTAATTTCTTATATGTGTGGTTTTTAGGCCTGTGGATGACTACAATGAGATTGCATACCACTTTGCTCAAGTCATTTATGTTCATAGCTACAACAGTAGTGTGCGGGTATTTAACAAACTGCCTTGCATATGTTGAGCTAAACAATATGCTGTACATAAGATTCTGATTGAAGTTGCATTTCCTTTGCCACTCCAGAAGCAACATGATAGTTCCTCTATGCCAGCTCAAGTGCCTAGCTCAGCTTTCAACACTCCTTTAAAGGGATATCAAGCTTCAGCGTCAAATCAAGTATTTCAAATTACATTTCTCTTCCTTCTAATTTGTGTAGTTAACTTTATATGCATTTTCAGATTTTTCACATTTCCTTTGTAGTCAATGATTTTATATTTATCTTTTATGTTTCAGTTTCCTGGATACAGCATGGATGGGATCAGAGGTGTAGATAAAATGGTCTTGGATTTCTTGCAACAACCATCGTGCCTGTAAGTCATTTGAATCTCCAGCACTTTCGCTCACTGGGCAGTGCTTGCAGTTCTAGTGCAAATACCAATAAAATCACATCAGTATAAATGAACGCTTATTATTACATGTCGAAGTGCTTATTTCATGGCTACTGATTTTGTCAGATAATCTTGTTCTGTCACATGACATTAAAATAAAATTATAAGAGTGTTATTCCTTGGTATAACTCGAATTTCAAATCATTCACTTGCTTTAGAGAAGAATTGAGAACGAATGCTTAACAGGTTCTTTTCCAGTTCGGGTACTTCTCCTTTATCCCTTGTCTTGCTTTTGTGCTCAGTCAGCACCTAAGGTGGAGTTCAATGCCTATAAAAATATCTGAAGGAAAAGAAAGGGATGTATGGATAATAGAACAGATAAGTGGTACAGTCTAAAAGGGTATGTTCTCGCCTATCCGTAGGTTGTGGGCCATGATGCCTTTTTTTGCATGTCAAATCCACTTTGAATTTGCCCCCAAGGCCTAGCTCAAGTTGCAAAAGGTGGAGGATTTGTGGCTTAGGTCGCAGGTTCAAGCCTCACACCATGCAAAGCGAAACTCGGTATTTAAGTGGAGAAGGGTAGAGGAGCGGGTCCATTATCCACCGAGTTTAGAAGGCTGTGATTGGTCCAAAGGGCAGGTCTCTCGGTTATCAAAAAAAATCCACTTTGTATTTGAATATCCTTCACGCCTTATCTCCTCATCTTCCTGTTTATAAAACAGAGCTTCTTCAATCTATGAAACAACCAGAACTTTGAGAGGATCGTCTTTGGAGAAGGGAGCGGCTTCTTGTGGTAGATATTGCGAACATCTCTCCCATCATTGGGATGATGATGAAAACTTTTCGTCAAATTCATAATGGCTACACCCTATCAAAAGAAAACTAGAAGATGCCTTTGTCACTGCTAACACCACATAGGAACTTTGTAAACGGGATAACTTTAGGAATTTTTTAGCAATACGATACTGATCTCCATTCAGATGTTGTTGGAAAGATCTAAATATACTTACGTTTTGTTTAGCTAAACTCAGGCATGAGCATGCCTTTATGTATTTCATTGTAGTGTAAATGGGAACTTCCATCAAGAGACTAAATTTGGATTGCTTGAGGAACTTGCAGAGATGCTTGCTGTTCTTGGTAGTGCAACATGGTTCTTACATTGTATTTACCACGTTGATTGGATTAGGTTTTGGAAAGCATTTGTTTGGTTCTGAAAAGTTGGTTTCCTTTTCTATTTTCACCTTGGTTTTATGATCATGGGATGAGAATGGTGAGGAAGATCTTTCTTTTGGATCAAAGGACAAATCCACCTTGTTTCCAAAATAGAAATTCTATTTTTTAAGATTAATTTTCAAAATAGTTTTTGCCAAAACCAAACAAATTCGTTTTCAAGTGTTGACTACTGTCCCCCAACTGACTTAAAATTTTTGTTTTTCATAAAAAAAATTTAATCTGTATTGCTTGGATCGTAAAGTTTACTGCCGGATCGTCCAAAACCTATCCGACATGGGTGTGACAACATATTTGGAGGGTCCAAGCAGCATAGTATTGATAGTGTATTTTATTTGCTTGTAATTGATTGAGAATATGACTACCAAGCTCCTTGAATGATTTTGCTGTGCTAGTAATCTTTATCATTTCTATTTCAGTGCACTTGAGAAAGGGGTTCATCGCAATGAGCTTGTCCAACAGCTACAAGTCCCTTCAGAGAAGATCTCGTACCTCTCTCTCCCCTCTCATTCTCTTTCATGATTCATAACATTAGATCATTTCTGCTCTCGCTTATTTGCCTTATTCCTTATTGTTTCTGTATGACAGAGAAGCTCTTGACTCTCTCGAATCGGAAGGTCTAATATACACCACAATAGACGAGTTTCACTACAAGTCTACTGGAAACGGTTGATGTGGGAGATGAAATTGATAAGCAACTTTATAAGATATGTCCTTTTCCCTGTATATGTGCTGTTTTTGTCCGGATATATTGTTGTTTCTTCCCTCAAAGTGTCTTTTGTGCACTATGTTTGTTATCTTTTGACTGTTGCAACTTTTATCTCATCGTTTAGAATTTTAGCCATGGAACAGTATGGCCTTGTCTTTTGAGAACATCAATCTCACTTGAAATGATGTTTATATAAGGTTAAGCCAAGTTTATTATTATGAATGAGCATTTTCGATATATTTATTCATGAAGTCTAAAGATTCACCATACAACAACCCACACACCCCGTGTAATTTCACAAGTGGTATCTGAGAAGGGTGATGTGTACGCAGTCTTTATCTCCACTTTGTGATTATAGAGAGGTGGTTTTTGATAGATTTTCAGCAAAGATTCACTATGAGGTTTACTAATATATCAAAACCTTGCTGTACTAAACAAACCTAATGTGATAAATTAGTAATTAAAATCTTGGTTTGTACTATGATCAGGAATATAATAAGGGACTAACCTCCACTTGCTAGTTGGTTCCTCCCTCACTGAAAGATTCTGGTATTAATTTATTTGGGTTGGGAAGATACTGATTTGTAGTCATTGCATTCAGAATTTGCTAAAGTGTTTAGAGCTTGATTAATTGATAGTCAAGTCAGTATTTACTATCTAGTATATAATTTGTGTATTATCAAGGATTGACAGTGTATTAACCTGTCCACTTACTATTTATTATGTTTTAAAATTTTAAATTTAACATATGTTATATTATTAGACTCAATCACTAATAAAAAACGGAATCCATCCGTAAATAAACTTTTCTAAAATGTCTTTTAACAAATTTTCTTTCAATATTTTCGATGATATTTTGATGGAAACGTTCATAAAAAAATTATATTTTGTCAATAGCAAACTTCAAATTAAGGTACCAAATTTGCACATGTCTTTATATATTTTTTTCTCCCTTTTCCCTTTAAAAAAGTTTTTAATAAAGTCTTTTTAACATAACATGTATATAAAATACAGATAAGTCCAAAGTTGGCTTGTCCTTTTTCATAAAGTTGGTTTACTAAAAGTTCTTATCATATATCCAGATAAGTCCCATGATATTTGCTCTGTAGCATTTTTTTTTTTTAATTCGGTGTTTAATATTTATCTTGAAATTTCGTTAAATGTGAATTTGCGGATTGCAATGCTTTTATTTTAATATATTGATCTTTGGTTTAAAAAAGAAATCTTTAAATTATAAATAAAGAAATTTCGAATCTTTAATGAAAAAGTTAAATCTTACGAAAATTTGCAACAAAAAGAATCATATAAGTAACTTTTTATGTGGCACTAATAAGTGTATTCCACATGTAGCTATCTTATGGCTTCCAATAAATCTTCAATATATCATCCACCAAAATGGCATCTAGAAGAACACTCATATATGATATAATTATTTCTTTTTCCCCAAATTATCAAGGTTTGGAGATAATATTTCTTTTGGTTCTTAAATAATGTTCGATATTTTTATTGAAGTTTTAATTAGTTTAAATTCAGATTGTATACGACTCATTTAGGAACAAAATACTCACTGGCCATTGATCATTATACGACCTTCCATTTTATGTGGTACCATTTATAATCATTGCCTAGTTACGTTAACAGGCGAAACGAAGGAGAGAGTCCTCTATCTGAATCATGTTGTATCAAATATTGTTATGTATAAGTACTGAATTATTCAAAAAATCAAAAGCTTCTAGTAAACAATAAAGAAATCTTATTCATCTTACGCATAACACACTTGAATATAAAAATAAGATTTGTGTACCTACACGTTGAGTTTGTAATTATTTATGGAATCTTTTTAAATATATATGTATCCAATGAGTATATTTATTTACCAAAAAGAGTATCTAAGTAAAGTTACCAAATAAGGGTTCTCTAGTCTTAATTACAAAGGTCATTTTCATGTAGTTGATTAATATACCTTTTAAGAATTGTTGGAATAGGTTTTTATTATTTTATTTATATATCATCAATATTAAATTCATTATAGAATAATAAAAAATTGTAACATTATTAATGTGGATACTAATGATGCATTTGGCAAAGTATGATGAGTTCCATTTAAGACATCTTTTTGTCATTTTTGCAATAATTATCTAAAGCTATGAACCATTTTTGCAGTTCTTTGAAGCTACTCCTCTTCTTCCTCCTTTTTTTTTTTTTGGTGAATGTTGATCTATAGTTTATTTATTTTTGTGATTTTAAAAACTTTTAGTAATGATGATGTCCAACAACAACAAAGAGAGAAAAACATGACGTGGCTTAATGATCAACGAAGTGAATTGAAAACCATGAAGTTTCAAGTTCAAATTTCAGTAATGACAAAAATACTAGATGATTACTTTTTATATATGATACTTATTGTTGGTGGGAAATATATAACAGATATTATGTAAAATTAGTCGAGGTATCCATAAGCTAATCTGAACACCACAATTATGAAAAAAAAGAAAAAAGGAGAAAAACATAACAATTTTTTTCCAAATGCATATGCTCATACATATGGTATTCAAAATCTATTGATTAGTCTAATCTAAGCTCTTACTATATAGGATTCATTCGAAAAAGAAACACTTCCTATTATGATATTATTTTAAAAAAAATTCAAACTCGAAATTTTAAATTAAAGAATAAAAATATCTTATTCATCCCACCACATTCGTTATTATCAATAGTGGTCATCTAGAGATACTAAATACTTCACCAACCAATTATAATAGTGGGAGCCAATTGTATAGATTTATGCCTAGTGTGGAAACCAAAAAAGAACCACCTCAATTATCAATTATCTAAAAGCCCTAGTCATTCCCCTCCACCCACAACATTACATTTGGCATTTATAAACAGTATGATTCATTAAAGGGGAACACTCGTAGTCCAAATACTTTTTATTTTTAAAACTCGAACTCGAAACACATAATTAACTCAAATACTTATACTACAAGATTATAGTTGACACCCCCCTTCCACCCACTAATAACAGTAAAATTACTACTTCTTATGAGATCTTTCTTGCCCTTATTTTTCAATTAAAATAAATAACATTAAGAATATCAAACAATGTTCATCATAAAGGTAAGAATATAAAATGCATATGAAATAGATTAATCTTATCCTCCTTAACGTTATATTTTTAACTCAAAAATACCCTTAACCAACTGAATAGCTAAAGTATAAAGTTTGAATTAAAATTATTGAATTATAATGGTACGATGACTCTATCACAAATCTAAATAGCACAAAATTATATGTACACCTAATAACATAGGTATTCATAAAAGCATATGAATAACATGATCAAAGTGCACATACATACAATTGAATGAATTGATGATACTTGGCTAGGGACCAATTGGACAAAGATTTATTAGGAAAATAAAAGATAAACATTTTCCTTTTTTTTTTTCCTTATGCTATATATAGTCTTTAATTAGGCTATATTTCATAGGATACTTCTATCTATTTGCCATTTCTTTCCTCTCTCTTTGTGAGTATGTCACTCTTCTCTTCTTCAGCTAACTTCTTTAGTTTTTTTTTTTCAAAAATAAAATAAAATATATACTTCAAATTTTATATTTAGTAGAGCTCTTGTTTAATTTGCTTTTAGTATTAATTTTTTTTTTATATATACTAACTTTGTGTGATCCATATGTGATTAATGATCTTAGTTATGTTCATACTCTTAGTATTTTTATGTAGTGAGTGACTAGTAATTTTAATTTTATTTGAATTTCATTTATATGTTCCTTGTTTTTCTTCTAATTTATCTTGCTTTCCCTTACTATATATAATAATGTAGAGTTAGATATGTAAGACATTAAGATTTATAACT
>JAJOOO010006297.1:0-30448 GCA_029582685.1 Solanum piurae
CTGACTGTTGACTCTCATCTACGGTCAGACCTACGGACCGTAGATCGATCGACGGTCCGTGCTGGTCAACCGTCAATCGGGACTGAAGCTGGGCTTTAGGGGCATCGATCCACGGACACGAACTACGGTCCGTGACTTGACCTACGGACCGTAAGTCCGGCCGTGGGTCAACACTTAGCCAAATTTTTTTGACTGAGTCTGGGAGGGGTTGCAGTGGTGAACCACGGACCACCAGCACGGGCCGTGGTCTGACCTACGGTCCGTGGATGGTGACCGTAAGTTGCACCTGCAACTTCTCAAAATCTGCATTTTTGGTCTGTTTCGAATACGGGGTGTTACAGTAATTCCTCCAATGAAATGAGAAATGTTGAAGTTTTCATGCATAATGAGTTTGTAGATGTAGTTCCTACTTCCTTAAGTTACATTGAGTTTATTGATATGGAGTTGATGTTTCCTCATATGATTTGTGCACTATATTGATGTGTCATGCATGATGGGCTGATAGTCTTGAGTCTATAATTCCGTAAGGTGTCTAAAGTGTCATTCGAGGATGAATGTTCGCAAGGGGGAGATAATGTAACACCTCGGAAATTAGTAGGTTGAACTAGAGCCTAAACGTGAGGGTTAAAGTCAAGGGTTTTGGGTGAAGGCCATGGCTAGGGGGCTAAGGCTACCTAAAACTCACCTAGCCACTACCTATCATGACCACGAGGGTCTTCACAACCCATGGTGGTTTAGCGACCCGTAAAATGAATAAGTCAAAGTAGAGCCTAACTAGTGTGTCTTTGAGTTGATGTGGGGTTTCATGTTGTAAAATGTCGTCTCGAGCTTAGGTTGAGGGTCTTAGGGGTTAAACATTAAGGTACGACTCCCCAAGTACCACCCTAGGGGTCCTTGAGGAGGACCCTAAAGCCTAATCCCAAGACCCCTTGAAACTAAAAAGCTGCGAAGAATTTTGTGAACCACAGATGAGACCTACGCCCTGTAGGTCCATCCATGCCCTGTTGTTGGCCTTCCTGGGTCAAGGTCCAAAATTGGGAGTTGCATCCATGAACCACGCCCATGCAGGATGGTCCGTGGACCCATTGATGCTTACCGTGACCAACGACACTAACCTACGGTTCGCTTGTCTACGATCGTCGATAACATAGTAACCCAACCAAGGGTTGGGGTCATGTCCCAAGGGAGTGGTAGTGAAAATAGTATTTAATTAAAATTTCATTCTAATTAGTCGTAGCTAAAGAGATTTGTGAATAAAAACATTGTATATTCAAGTGGGTGACACAAAAGTGTCAAATATCAAAGGGGGTTTGTCACAAGTATAGATAAAACAACAAAAATAAAGAGAAAATTCAAGTATGGGGAGAAGTTCTTGGGAGTGTGACGGCAATACAAGTTGAGATAAATAGTTGGGTACATGCTTTCTATAGGAAATTTGCAAGATAATAGTGACTAGGCTAAGATTTAGATGGAAATAAGTTCCCTCTCGGGAAACTTACCCCGTTTCAAATGCGTTCCTCTCGGACACCCATTTGCCGCATGAAGGCCAGCCTACGCCTTACCCCACTCACTCTCTCGAGCTGAGTGTTTGGATATGGGACTAGGGCTCACCCTCTCGGGCTGAACCTCATGTCGACCCACTCCTTAGGCCATCAGTCTAGCGGTCTTGGTTTCGCGACCTCCCTCTCGGGAAAGCCGAAAACACATGGGTGGATTTGTATTTGCAACTACAAACCCATTAAATTAAACCACAACCACTAGGTGAAATCACCATTAAAATACATCTAACTTATCAGCAAGCAAGACCCAACAATAATATCAACACATATTTGCTAAATCACACCCCAAGAATGGGGGTTTTAGCCACACATCAAGGGATAACAAAATACACCAAAAATGATAATGAAATCAAATGGGTATAAGAAATTAAACCTTAATTTAAGTAAAGGAAGAATAATAGAGAAGATCCACTTCCAACTTGGGGAAGATGAACTCCTATCTTCAAGTCTCCCACAAAACCCTCTCCAAATTTGAGAGAAAAAAATACTAAAACTGATGTTCTAAAAGTGAAAATTAACAATAATGTTCGGAATCCTAAAAATAATAACTAAGACTAGTATTTATAGTTTTAGAAAATAGTGTTGTGGTAGATCATTCGGTGAGGTTAGTCGGATCGCCGAATAAATCGGTGATTCGCCCTTCTTCTGGTTCATCGTCATTTGTGCTTTGCCTCCAGCATGTTTGGGTCCTGGATCATTGGGCGGTATATCTTTGCTTCGCAAAACTGATCGGCAACACTCCGACTGCTCCTTTCATCTCTTTTAGATCCACTTCCTTCAGGGCTTCGCGTACTGGAACAAAGGGTGGAGTGCGTCCCTTCGGCGATTTGCCAAGTGTGATTGGCGAAGGTCAGGCTTCAACTTTTATATTCTTTTCAGCCTTTTTGTTCCTTTTTGCGCCTAAGTGTCCATGCTTCTACTTAAACTTCAAGTACCTAAAACATAAGAGTTTTCATCAGATATTAAGATAAAATGAGCATTTGAGGACACTATTTCTATTGAAATAAAGCCCTAAATGAGTCCAATTTGTGGACTCATCAACACCCCCAACTTAAACTTTAGCTTGTCCTCAAGTAAAACTCAAGTTCAACAGTTTAAATAGGATATCTCAAATAGTGTTACACAAAACTCAATCATGAACATACACAACAAGAATCAAATTACTCATGCAAAGATCAGTTGTGTACTCAAAGATTCAAGTTGTGACACACTATTACCAAAGATTCTCAAGCTCATAGTACTTGCTACTTGTGCAAGTTCAAGCTCAACAAAAAGTATCTAAATGCCCTCACATAAAGGATGATTCCATATTCACACACAAAGGTTAGTTAATTTAAGATCAGGAATCAGATGCAACCCTCACACTCAAAAAGAGGAACACAATGCATGTTTTCACCCATATGTTTGCCCTTATTTTTTAATCGATCTTCGATTCGGCTCATTCAAGATAAAAAAGGTCTTTCCAAGGCTTGTAATGGGGGTGAGTGCAAAGGTATGGTCATTTAGTCTCAGTGACTTTTTCCTCATGAGATGTGGTTTTCTCAAGACATCCCATTCTTTTCCTTTATCAATTCTTTTTCTAGTGCTTCTAAGTCATCTCTTTATTCACCTCCATGGATTGCTTGGAAACCCAATTTCTTTTGTGCTTTTATTCCATAACTTTTTCTTTTTCATTCTTTTCTTTCTCTTTTTTTTATATGGAGGGTTTCCATTTTTCCGCAACACCATGGGTTAAGGGAGACATTTATTGCACTCCTTGACTCCTCCTTTTCCTTTTTACCACACCCCCAACTTAGACTTTTTGCCTAAGTTGGCTATTCACTAACAACAAATCAAGAGGTTATAGGTAGTGGATAAGGCAAGGTCTAGGATTTATCAAGTTTCTTCCAAAGAAGGATAGGCTCAATAGGTGTTCAAAAGAGTTTCACACGCTCACGGGTAGGCCACAAAAGAGGTATATGTTAAGTTGGCTCACACTCTTCAAAAGTTGCCTAAGATCATCTCTAGAGCACACCTTACTAAATTAATCGAACTAACGGGGCAAATTCTAGGTTTATTCATACAAGGTTCAAAGTAAGCTCATTGCACAAGGCATCGACACTTAAGTCAAACAAGACTCAACATTTTTGCTAGTGTGCAACGGTTATCACAAGAGAATCAATTTGATACATGGCTAATCACAACGAGATGCAAAGAGTTCACACCTTGTCTATGCAACTTCATTTGGTCTCATCGTAGCCGCACATTCATGTTCATTCGATTGTAAGCACTATTCAAGTCATCGGTATTGATCGAAACCGAGACTCAAATTTGCCAAGGAACATCCACATTCAAGTGCATACCAGAGGTGGCAAAAATTTGCGATTATTTTCCGAAAGGGTCAAAATCATTTTATAATAAAAACAAAAGGAGCCATAAGCTCAAACATCCACGAAAAATAGTGTAAAAGCACAATTTAAGCTCAACAATCCAAACACACAGTAATCACACAAGAAAGGTGGGCCTCACCCTACCACAAATAAAACATTTGTCCTCAAATGCATATGAAATTATCCAAAAGTGAAATAAAGTAAGACAGAGAAGGAGGTTAAGAGAGGGTCCTGTCGACACAGTCACTCCATCTGTCTGGGCATCAGTGCCCGGTGCATTACTCTGGTCCTTGGTCTCAGTACCCGGAGTCTCCTTAGAAGAAACAACAGTATCAGACCTACTAGGAGCTACCAAGGGTGTATCCACCAAAAAGGCCTGCACAACTACATAGAATCCCCGTGCCCATGAAGGAATATAGGGGCCTCGGGGAGTGGTCTCCCTGTAAGAAATGGGCCTCTTTTCCTTGCCTTTATTTCAAGGTTGAGGTTCTTGTCTTCCCTTATTGGGAGGATTTGACCCCCCTTCATTTACTGTGATATCCCATGCTCTTTTCCGGGGTGGCATGACAATATTGGTTGTTACCATATCTCGGGATACTCAGACTTCTCCCTGCTAGACTCAACAACATGTAAGCACAACCCCACAAGATTTAACCGATTTTAACGCTAAAAAATATGGGATTTTAATAATATAAACACTACGGGCAAGATTTTCACAAGCATAAGCAAAAGCAATTAATATCGGAGAGGCCCAACACACATCACTAAGATAAGATCATTGCAAATGAGTACAAAATTACTAAAAATAAATTTGGGGTTCGGAAAACCAACCTTTAATGCCGATTAAGATAAGATTGAAATGCTAGGTGGCAATGTAATCTAAATCCGAGAACAAATCAACGACTAAAATACTATAGAAATGCAAAAATATAGAAACTAAAGTACAGGTGTGAGTTTGTGAAGTTCGAAAGTGAGGAAAAGTGAAAGAGTTGGAAGTTTAAACCTTTTGCCTTTTAAAAACCATCCAGTTAGCGCCCATTCTATGACATTAGTCATGCTCGCCGACCCACTCGGCGACACGCCAAGCGGTCACTTACCTCGCCGAGTTTTACAGGACCTCCAAGAAATATGGGGGTCCAAACAGCGGACTAGATCGCTATCGCCGACCTGGTCGGCGATTCACCAATAATTTCCTAGGCTCGCCGTGTTTTACAGACTCCACTTTGAAATTGTCTTGATTCCAACGGCGGTCTAGGTCGGGGTCGCCGACCTCTTCGGTGATACACCGACTGGACCTTTAGCTCGCCAATTTGCATTTTTCAAACACTTTGTCCTGCACATTCAACACACCATTATTTCAAACTTAAAAACAAAGAAAAATATAACTTGGGTTGCCTCCCAAGTAGCGCCTTAGTTAACGTCGTGGCACGATGCAAGTCCTCATTCAAGCTATTTTTTTGGGATTGACCAGTGCATTGGTTCCGTTGACACTTATTTCCTCACCTCTGCAAAAAGACAACAACACAGAAACTAAAACTAAAAGTAAGTAGATTCAACTATGACTAAAAAGAACAAAATTTAACTTAACCAAACAATTCTCAACTAACACCACTCCCCGGCAGCGGTGCCATTTTGATGTTTATCGTGACCAACGATACTAACCTACGGTTCGAGTGTCGATGATCATCGATAATATAGTAACCCAACCAAGGGTTGGGGTCGTGTCCCAAGGGAGTGGTAATGAAAATAGTAGTTAATTAGAATTTCAATTTAACTAGTCGTAGCTAAAGAGATTTGTGAATAAAAACATTGTAAATTCAAGTGGGTGACACAAAAGTGTCAAATATCAAAGGGGGTTTGTCATAAGTATAGCTAAAACAACAAAAATAAAGAGAAAATTCAAGTATGGGGAGAAGTTCTTGGGGTGTGGCCGCAATACAAGTTGAGATAAATAGTTGGGTACATGTTTTCAATAGGAAATTTGCAAGATAATAGTGACTAGGCTAAGCTTTAGATGGAAATAAGTTCCCTCTCGGGCAACTTACCCCATTTCAAATGCGTTCCTCTCGAACACCCATTTACCACATGAAGGCCAGCCTACGCCTTACCCCACTCACTCTCTCAAGCTGAGTGTTCGGATATTGGACTAGGGCTCACCCTCTCGGGTTGAACCTCATGTCGACCTACTCCTTAGGCTATCAGTCTAGCGGTCTTGGTTTCGCGACCTCCCTCTTGGGCAAGCCAAAAACACATGGGTGGATTTGTATTTGCAACTACGAACCCATTAAATTAAACCACAACGACTAGGTGAAATCACCATTAAAATACATCTAACCTATCAGCAAGTAAGACTCAACAATAATATCAACACATATTTGCTAAATCACACCCCAAGAATGGGGGCTTTTAGCCACACATCAAGGGATAAAAAAATACACCTAAAATGATAATGAAATCAAATGAGAATAAGAAATTAAACCTTAATTTAAGCAAAGGAAGAAGAATAGAGAATACCCACTTCCAATTTGGGGAAGATGAACTCCTTTCTTCGAGTATCCCACAAAACCCTCTCCAAATTTGAGAGAAAAAATACTAAAACTGATGTTCTAAAAGTGAAAATTAACAATAATGTGCTAAGGTGGATCGTTCGGTGAGGTTAGTCGGATCACCGAATAAATCGGCGATTCGCCCTTCTTCTGGTTCATCGTCATTTGTGCTTTGCCTCCAGCATGTTTGGGTCCTGGATCATTGGGCGGTATATCTTTGCTTCGCAAAACTGATCGGCAACACTCCGACTGCTCCTTTCATCTCTTTTAGATCCACTTCCTTCAGGGCTTCGCGTACTGGAACAAAGGGTGGAGTGCGTCCCTTCGGCGATTCGCCAAGTGTGATTGGCGAAGGTCAGGCTTCAACTTTTACATTCTTTTCAGCCTTTTTGTTCCTTTTTTAGCCTAAGTGTCCATGCTTCTACTAAAACTTCAAGTACTTGAAACTTAAGAGTTTTCATCAAATATTAAAACAAAATGAGCATTTGACGACACTATTTCTATTAAAATAAAGCCCTAAATGAGTCCAATTTGTGGACTCATCACCCATCCACAGTCCGTGGATGTTGGTTCGTGGATCACACCTGTAAAGGTTGGTTAGGTTAGTCTAAGGGGAGGGTAGGTTAGTAAATTCCTCCACTGGTTAGTTTAGTTCATAGACGGTTATTATTAGTTTATTAACATATTTTAAGGAGTTTTAAAGTATTAAATCACATTTGCAACTCATTATTTCAAAATCACAAAATTGAACCCACCTCTCTTTTCAAAAGTTCTCTCTCTAGAAACCTCCATTGGAGGTGAAGGATTCAAGCTTCCAAGATCAAGACTTCAAGTTTTTCAAAGGATTTTCGTGGGATTCCTCCATATAAGGTATGGTAGTCTTCATCCTTGACTTGGTTTCTTTCAAGGAGCCAATTTCAAAAGTGATTTCAAGTCTCCAATGTTTTCCCTAAGACCCTAGTTTTCAATCTATGCATGGGTTCGATTCCAAACGTTTTTCAAAGGCTTTTTTAAATTGAATTATGAATGAATTGTGGATTTAAAGATTAATTAAGATGATTTCTTCCTTGAACCCATATTTTCCCCCAAATTCTTAGATTGTGATTTGTGATTGGGAATTGATTGATTATGGACGTATGTGGAATTGTGTATGTTTATATTGGATTAATGATTGAATCATGTCAATTTCCTTATATATTGTAGTATTTTAGATTTATGGGTTGATGTTGGTTCATAGTCTTGAAAGGCAAGTTCATGAAGGATCTATGAATGACTATGATGTGAAGTATGTATGTGTGATCTCAATGAAAGTGTTATGATCATGATTAGAATGTAATTGTGTTATTATTGAAAGTATATTCTCAATTAACATTCATGAATGATGATGATAGAATGTGAAGGTTTTCTATAATGTAATGTTATATCTTGAATTGGTAGGCTTAAGCATCCTATTCTTGTATAAATGAAAGTAATATGGATTGTTGTATCTTGAATTGGTAGGATAAGGCATCCTCTTCTTGCATAATGAATGTTCCTTGACTTAATGAATATGAATCGATAGGCTTATGGCATTCCTTTCATAAATAAATGATGAAGTATTCTAGGCTATGACTTCAATCGATAGACCTAGTGTTGGTAGCCCTTCATGATGAGTCTAGAAACTAATGTGATGATAAACCTTAAACTGGTAGACCTAGTGTTGGTAGCCCTTTCATGTGTGAAATGATGACCTTGTATCGGTAGACCCTATGTTTATAGCACCCTTCTTGGAAAGTCAATGAGCTATCCCTAATGTACCTTGAATTGGTAGACCTAATGGTGGTGACCCTTTCATGTGTAATGTACTTTGGGTCGTTAGACCTAATGTTGGTAGCCTTCTCAAGTACAATAATGTTAATGTGAATGAAATACTCTATGGGAATGGAGGCTAAGCGCCGAGTGGATATGGTAAGATGGACGTTCTTCCTATGTTAGGACGGATTTCAATGAACATCTTTCTTATGCCATAACTATGTGCCCACATAGGATATTAACTAGTGGATTCAATCTAAGCTAAAATGTTACTAGTTCTACCTTAGGCAAGTAGAACACCTTTCTTCGGTGTGGGGTCATATGACACTGGATTCCATGATTTAGCTCTCATGGTCTATGTCGGTTAATGCCTATTCCCATCATGTGAGATGTGCATTATGGTTTCCTGAGGAGTTCTATGAAGTTTGGGTGGTAGTATGGTATGCCATGCATGCATTGCACGAGTAGGCTTTGACAGGGTCATAGTGAGTTCTCTAAGGTCTTAATGACTAATATATGAAAGTGCTCTAAATGAAGTTAATGAAGAATGTTGACTCTTAAATGCTTAATGTAATGATGCATGTTATACTTGGATTGTATTATGAGGTACTTCCTTGTCATGCCTTATGTGATGTTTATATCTCTTATGTATGAGTATTGTATGAAGAAGAAAAGGATGAATGGTAAGTTCACTTTTGGTGGCCTTAATGTGGTACTTTAGTGTGGATGATGGTATGGAACGCTATCCATACATTGCACAAAGTATAGCTTCAGGGTTACTTGAGGTGGAGGTTTAATGTGAAGGTAAAGGCTTGTATGTTGATTATGTTCTAATGTGAAGAAATGACTTATATGTTGGTTATGATTGTATATTATGCCTCTTATTCTTATGTTCATGAAGTTTTCTCAAATTGGCATATATCATGACTTTCAATCAAAATGTCCGTTTTAAGCATGTTTTTGCATGGCTATCATACTTAGTACTTAATTGTGCTAACCCATATTTCTTCATGTTTTACTACAAGTGTAGGTTCCGGCAAGTGAGTTTCTTTCTCTCTAGTTGAAGCTTGGATTTGAGATTCTCCAAGACTAAGTGGTATGTCCTCATAGATCGAGGACAAGTACTTGAAGTTTCATTTTCTTTTATGTAAAAGACTATTGTTAAACTTTTCAATTGTAAAGGGCCATGTCCCTACTTATGTTTCGGATGTCATTTTTAGATGGCCATATGAGACAATAGACTTCCGCTGTATTTTTCAAGAGTTTTAAATGAGTATTTTGATTGTATGGTTTTAAATAAGTTTTAATTCCATACCATTTTCCTATTATCAAATGTTATGAATGATATGAGACTTGTATGAGACCCTTCAGGGTCAAGTACGTCGTGTCACTTTTGGGGTATAGGCTTGGGTCGTGACAGGTGGCCACCACGAGTCGTGGTGCCACTCGTGGTTGGTGAGGCAGTGTGCCCCCAAAAGAGCCCAAGCCAAGGTGCCCCTTCACAAGCCACTTCACAGCTCGTGGTCATGACCACGGACCGTGGGAAGGCTCGTGGGGTTGCCTTAGCCTCATGGGAGATATGCCAAGTTGGAGAAGCTACTGGTCAAGGGACTATGGACACCAGCATGGGCAGTGGCGCCCTTGACTGATCGTGAAGGAGGTCGTGAAGGGTTTGAAGCCTAGCTACTGCCTTAAGAGCACGACATTCACCACGTCTCGTGGTCTTGACCACGGATCGTGGGAGGTCTTGTGGTTATGCCTTCAAATTTTAGAGGCCAAGACCCCAAGCCTTAGCCACTGCCTAAGGACCATGGGCAGGACCATGGCTCATGGTCTTGACTACGGCTCGTGAGATCCTCTCGGGGTGCCTCGAAGTGGGCTGCCTAGTCGAGGGTCAATTGGTAATTTCCTAATTAATTAGTTATTTTATGGGGTTAATTTTAATTTTTTAATTTCACAAATATATAAATGATTTTAAGTCTTTAAACACCCCATTTACTTCATTATTCCCAAAGACCCAAATCAAACCAAAAGTTCTTCTCCCTCATAATATTTCTCTCTTTAAAAACCTCCATTGAAGAAGAAGAAGAAGTGGAGGCTACGGCTTGAAGAACCAAGGTCTTTCTTCTCAAATTTAGGGGAAAACTCCATTAAGGTATGGTGGATTTTCATCTATGGGTAGCTTTCACCCATAGAGTCCCTTCAAAACTAGATTTCAAAGTTTTCAAGTTCCCCAAAAGTTAGGGTTTCACTCTAATTCATGGGTTCCTTCTTCAAACATTTTCAATGGTTTATTTATGAAGTATTATGATTGAAATGGTGTTTAATTGTTGATTTATGATGAAATTCCCCCAAGAACCCATGAATTTCCTAAATTACTAAATTGTGACTTCATGATGTGGGTTGATTGATTATGGAAGTATGTGAATAGAATATGTCTAAATTGATTGAGCCTATTAAATTATTTCATTATTCATGCCTAAATTGTAGTATTCTAGGTGTGTTGGTGAATTGCGATTCATGGCCTTGAAGGGTAATTTATGAAGATTGATGTATAATCATGATGCTTATGTATATGCTTTGTGATTCCAATGAAAGTAATGTAATCATGTCTAAGATGCAATTGTGTTATTTGAAAGGTTATTCTCAATTATACACTTGTGAATGATGATGATATGTTGTGAAGGGTTTCTTCAATGTAATATTATACCTTGAATTGGTAGGCTTAGGGCGTCATTTTCATATATGTAATGATGAACATAAATTGATAGGCCAATGACATTCCTCTCATAAATGAATAATGAAGTGTTTTAAGGCTTTATCTTGAATCGATAGGCCAATGACATTCCTTTCATAATGAGTCAATGAACTATTGTAATGATGAATCTTGAATCGATAGGCCAATGACATTTCTTTCATGAGGATTCAATGAGCTATCCTAATAATGTACCTTGAATCGATAGGCCAATGGCATTCCTTTCATGTGTGTAGTGATGTACCTTTAGTCGATAGGCCAATGGAATTAATATCATGTGTAAAAATATTAATGTGAATGAACTACTCTATGGGAATGTGAGCTTAGCACCGAGTGGATATTGTAAGATGGAAGTTATCCCCACGTTAGGTCAGGTTTCAATGAACATCTTTCTTATCCCATAACTACGTGCCCACGTAGGTTATTAGCTATTGGATCCACCTAAGCTAAAATGTTACCAGTTCTACCTTAGGCAAGTAGACCACCTCTTTTCAGTGTGGGGGTAAGACACCAGATTCCATGGTTTGCTCACATGGTCTATGTCGGTTAATGCGTATTCCCATCATATGAGATATGTGCTATGGTTACTCAAGAGGTTCTATGAAGTGTGGGTGGTAGTATGTGATGCCATTCATACATTGCACGAGTAGGCTTTAAGAGGGTTATGATGTGATTCTCCAATATTTTAATGGCTAATGATATGAATGTGCTCCTAATGAAACTAATGAGAAGGTTGACTTAATGTAACAACCTGGAAAATTGATCGGTGAAACTCGAGCCTAACGTATGAATCTTAAAAGTTTATGCGTAAATTGGAGTTATGAAATAGTCCAAAAAATTGACTAAGTATAAGTTCAAGAGAGGATTCAAGGAAGGCGAAAGGCATCACTTTCCTTAGAAGCTCCCTTGAACTTTGCCTTAGCCGTGTGGGCAAAAGGCATTTGTTCAAGAGAGGCTTCAAGGCATATGAAGCAGTTCACTGTCCTTAGAAGCTCTCGTGAACAATGCCTTAACCATTTTTGGCATAAAGGCGGTTCACTTGAGGCTTCAAGGCGTGAAGCAGTTCACTGTCCTTGAAGAGCCTCCTGAACTTTGCCTTAGCCATTTTGGGAAAAGTTGGCAGTTCATGTATGGGTTCAAGGGACTTGAAGTAGTCCACGACCCTTAAAGGGTCCCTTAAACAATTACTTAGTTTTTTTAGGGGCTATACATATGAGGGTATAAGGGCAAAGTGGGGACCACCACGCGTGGGGGCTGCCTTAGTACACTAGGCAGTGCATGTGTGCATGTGGGGGCCCACTGCCGTGTACTCCCTTGTAGATTATGCCTTAGCTTTAAAAAGCTTAAGGCAAGTCCAAGGGAGGGGTTACGGATGGTAGACCATTCCAAGGCCCTTAGAAGCTCCCTTGATAATTGCCTTAGTTTGATTTGGGTAGTCCAAGGGAGGCATAACATGGGGTAATTTTGGTAATTTCCTTTTTAGTCTAAATTAAATGGGTATAACCTATATTATTTTTATATAAATATATATATGATATAAATAGGTCATTTGAATACTCCCATGGATATGCCTTAGCTTTAAAAAGCCAAAGGCAAAGTCCAAGGGAGGGTCCAAAGCTAGTGGACCACTTCAAGGACCTTAAATGCTCCCTTGGACTTTGCCATAGTTTTATTTGGCAAGTCCATGTGGGCAAGGGGTGTTTTTGTACATATTATTTTTAAGTTAAATTAAGAAGTTGGTATATTTTATATTTTTTCTAAATAACTATATAAGGTATTTTATATTAAAATATCCCCAAAATTAATCACTTTCACAAACACCCACTTCAAAATAAAAAAGTTCATCTCTTCTCCAATATTTCTCTCTCTACAAGTTCCTCCAATGAAGAAAACCAAAAGCTTCAAGATTAGGGTTCAAGCTCCAAGGTTTTCACTCCAATTTTATGGAAAAGCTTCAATCAAGGTATGGGAAGCTTCATTCATGGAATTTCTTTGTCCATGAAGCCCTTCAACACTAATTTTCGAAATTGGGAATTTGTTCAAAAACTATCGTTTTGATTCTAGCCATGGGTTCTTCTTGACAAGGATTTCTTTATGTTAATATCCTATATTATGATGAATTTGATGTTTATGGTGGGTTATTATTGTGAATTTCCCCATGAACCCATGTGCTTCCCCATGACCCCAACTTTATGAAATTGAGATGGGTTTGTTCATGCAATGTGAATACTTAGAATAGTATCTATGTTAATTTAGTCAATTAGTCTTGTTCGATTCATGCTTAAAGTATTAATTCTAAGTGTGATTGCAAGACATGATCTATGACCTTTGAAGGGTAAATTGTAAGTGTTGAATCTTGAAGTATTGCCTTGAAGGCAATGTATGAAGGTACTCTATGTTTAATTATATATGAATGGATTGATCCACTTCAAAGGTGGAGGTGCTTACTTTTCATGTATTTATGTATGAAATTATGTTCCAGTTGAATGGTGAATATCCAATGACTAATGTGTGAATTATGGTATTGTTGAAAGACTAGTTACCTTTACTACTACACATTATCATGTATGAATTGTCTTGGATGATTATATGGGGATTCTAAGGTGAAAGGTAGTTCTCACCATGTTTAATCAATGAGATATGTTATGAGTTGGGTTGAATGAAGGGTAATGTACTCTTTCACATATGAAATTATAATTCACCTTAACTATGTACAAGTTGGAGAATAATGCTTAGCACCGAGCGGATATGGCAAATGAGGTAGAGACTCTCCTGCTAGTTTTAGGCCGGGTCTTCTACATATGCTCTCATGATATGGAAACTCTCCCGCTAGTAAAATAGGTTGGGTTTCTAGAAGCAAACTCCCTTTCTATAACTATGTGCCCGCATAAGTATTAGCTAGTTGATCCATATTATAGTTGTATATGTCTAGTTCTACCTTAGGCAAGAAGGACGCTTTTTTTTTGTGTGGGGTTATATGACACCGGATTCCATGTAGCTCACATGGTCTATGTCGGTTAATGCACTTCTCCCTATGTAATAAGATAATGAATATGACTTGAACTATACTTGTGATTTCTTGATAAGTTTACTTAGTAGGAGTGGAGGTATGGGACTTCACTTTTATATTGCACAAGTAAGCTTTGAAAGGGATTGTGGGTTGGTTCATTATGCTATGGTAAGACATGAAGGTATGATATATGTTGATTGGATTGTTGTTATGATATGACTCTCCTTATGTATATGTAATGAGTATGATTATTCCTTATGTATGATTATGGATTGTGATGAGGTCTAAAGTAGATATGTGTCACTAAGGTGATTCTAAATGGATACTTAGTATTATGGGATGCCAACTATACATTGCACAAGTATGCTTTTAGGGTTGCTAAGGTATCGTTCTACTATGTTATGAAGAACTATGTGATGATGTTGTATGGGACTTCATTTATACATTGCACTAGTAGACTTATAAAGGGGTTGTGGGGTAGGTTCTCTTATGTTATGATGTTATGATTGCTTATGATTTATGTATGAAGGTATGTGTGAATGTTAAGGTTTGTCTTCACTTGTCACAAGTTATGAACATGAATGACTCCTTACTTATGTATGTTTGCTATGACTATGGTAAAATAAGATATGTATATTGTTGGTGGCCTAAATGTGATACTTAGCATTTGGTAGGGTTATGGGACTTTACCTTTGCATTGCACTAGTGTGGCTTTGGGTTGCCTATATGTTAGTTTGACTATGTGTATGAACTATGTCTTATGAAGATTGGTCTATGTATTATGTTGTTGGAGACTATGCTTGTAATTATTATGATAGCTCTTGTGTTATGATAAATTGTATGTGAATTTCTTTATGAGTTGTATTCTCCAACTATCTCAAAGATGATGTTCTAAAATGGCATATGGCATGGTTTTAAAGAAAAATGTCCTTTTTAGCATATTTTAGGATTTTTATGCATATTTCCATACTTAGTACTTTTGTGCTAACCGCTTCTTTCTACATATTCTGTAAGTGTAGGCTTTGGGAGATGTTGGATTCCATCCTCGTGGCAAGGACTCTAGTAGATCAAGAAGAATAAGTTTGGTGAGTCCTCATTGTATTCGAGGGCTCTACCATATGTCCTTTATGTCTTTACTTTATGTTATAGACTTATGTTAGGGCTAGGTCCCTAATATTGTATTAAATTTTTTTACTTCAATGTATAGATGGGTTGAGACATAGTATATAGATTCTATTATTTTAATAAAGACTTCAATAAGAAAAGTTTTAAATTTTCACACTTTTTCCTATGAACTTATGTCTATGATTATGCTAAGGGCTTGTACAAGACCCCTTCGGGGTCAAGTATGCCGTGTTACGTCTAGGGGGTACTCCCGGGTCGTGACAAACTTGGTATCAGAGCATAAGATTTTTGGTAAAAGTTTAGGATTTCTCAAACCACATCTTGTAGAGTCTTGTTCATAGATGTGAAGCGCGCCACATTTTATGAATAGGAGGCTATTGGATGCTTAGGAAACTTCACTTCTTCATTCTCCAAGTCGTGCCATAGATCTATAAGATCTCTCTCTTATCCCCTATCCGATGGTCTTTAGGATGTGACTATTAGGAGGGTTTATGTTACAAGAGTGAGGGAGAAAGGTTGGTTGTAATGCCAACTGTGGCTATGTGACTTGAGAGATTTGAGGTAATAGTTTGTGATGTTGCCTTTAGAGTAAATGATGCTTCATAGTTGCCTTATGTTATGAAAGATGGTTATAAAAATTTGTGTAGGCTTACTCCCAAGGGGGGAGATAGTGTGCCTACCTAGCAAGGTGATCGTGAGGTTATGTTTAGTCGTTTGTAGAACCCAACTTAGCCATTATGAGTTTTATGATGTGTTGGAGGATTGGGTGAATATTGGTGTTTAATTGATTTCTAGAGAGGTTGAGTGAGTAGACTCCTTGAAGGAGATTAAAAGTGTAATTCTCCATTGCTAGGATCACCTTGTGTGATGGATATGAAAAGTTGAGTGTTCTAGATGTCCATGATTTATTTGGCTTAAAATTCTCACCTTAAAAAAGGTTTAGTGAGTTTGAGGAGTTTAGTCCCGGTTTTGTAGGCTCATATGAGATTTTGAGGGCTGTTGGTAAGGTTTCTTATGAGCAAGAGTGCCTAAATGAGAACCTCTCTAATTTAGAAGTACCAATTGGGATCTTAGACCAGCAAGTTAAGATATAGAAGAGTAAGGAAGTGCTTCCATGAGAATGTTGAGGATTGATATATTTTAGTAAGGGTTTTAGTTGAGGGTGTTGTTTGGGAGGCCAAGGGCCAATGAGATGTCCCAATATCCTTATGTTCCCTTATATTCCTCCTCTAGCTTAGGATGATGAGTTTTCCTTGACTCATTTTATGATTGTGGAGTCTTGGATGTTATATGTGTCCTATGATTCCCTTGTCCCATAGAGTCACTCTTATTAACCTTAGTAGGGTTTGGGTGCATGGTTGATGGACCTCTATTGTTTTACAGCCCGGTAAGGTTATAATGAGCCTTGGTAATGCTTTGAGTTTGTTTGAAAGGAGTAGTGTTTGAGGTTTAAGTAAAGGGGCTTACTCCTAGGGGGAGATCATGTGCTTAGATAGCAAAATTGATTTAGAGTCCCGATATCCTCATCCCTTTCTTCTATTCCTATTCTAGCTTGAAACCAAGAGTTCTTTTTTGGGCTTGTTTTATGTTATGGAGTCATGAGTGTTTTAGAAAATTTCCATGAACTCCTTATGTTATGCATGTTCTTGAGAGATTCTTGTTTTATATAATATGAGTTTTTCATGATTTACAAGTTCCTCGTGTTGTTGTGCATTTTAGTATGATGATGACATATTCGACTTCATGAGATGGTTTGATGAACATGCTTTGATGGTGCTTTTGATAAGATGGCACATTGGCTCCATATTGTTGTGTTGAGCTTGCTTCTAGTAGGAAAATGAAGTTCCTCTTATGATTATGTGATTTGTGATCTTTGGAAGTGTTGATATAGGCTTCCTCCTAAGGGGGAGATGGTGTGCCTAGCTAATGTTGTTGATATGTGCTTATGTGTTGCCATGACTTCCTTATATGATGCATGTTCATGAAAACTAGTGTTTTGAAAGAAAATAGGTTTATGTGGATTCCTTCCCTCATGTTGTAGTGTATTGAGTATGAGTTGCCTATGGTACTTCATGAGAAGATTATATGAGAATGTTTAGTTAGGGGTGGAGAATTCCTCCTAAAATGGAATGCTTTTTCAGAAAAGATTGCATATGAGCTCCATGAGAGTATGTTGAGCATGTTATGACTAGGAGAAGGTAGTTCCTCCTATAAACATGAGATATGTTGCTTTTCATGCATAATAAGTTTGTAGATGTAGTTCCTACTTCCTTGTTTTACATTGATCATGACTTGTGATGGAGTGATGTTTCCTCCTTGGTTGTGTGCGTTCTGATGTTTCATGCATGATGGGTTGCTAGTCTTGAGTTTTTAATTCCATTAAGTGTTTCAAGTGTCATTCGAGGAAGAATGTTCCTAAGGAGGAGATAATGTAACAACCCAGAAAATTGATAGGTAAAACTCGAGCCTAACGTATGAATCTTAAAAGTTTATGCGTAAATTGGAGTTATGAAATAGTCCAAAAAATTGACGAAGTATAAGTTCAAGAGAGGATTCAAGGAAGGCGAAAGGCATCACTGCCCTTAGAAACTCCCTTGAACTTTGCCTTAGCCGTGTCAAGAGAGGCTTCAAGGCACGTGAAGCAGTTCACTGTCCTTAGAAGCTCTCGTGAACAATGCCTTAACCATTTTTGGCATAAAGGCGGTTCACTTGAGGCTTCAAGGGACGTGAAGCAGTTCACTGTCCTTGAAGAGCCTCCTGAACTTTGCCGTAGCCATTTTTGGAAAAGTTGGCAGTTCATGTATGGGTTCAAGTGACTTGAAGTAGTCCACGACCCTTAAAGGGTCCCTTAAACAATTACTTAGTTTTTTTAGGGGCTATACATATGAGGGTATAAGGGCAAAGTGGGGACCACCACGCGTGGGGGCTGCCTTAGTACACTAGGCAGTGCATGTGGGGGCCCAATGTCGTGTACTCCCTTGTAGACTTATGCCTTAGCTTTAAAAAGCTTAAGGCAAGTCCAAGAGAAGGGTTACGGATGGTAGACCATTCCAAGGCCCTTAGAAGCTCCCTTGATAATTGCCTTAGTTTGATTTGGGCAATCCAAGGGAGGCATAACAAGGGGTAATTTTGGTAATTTCCTTTTTAGTCTAAATTAAATGGGTATAACCTATATTATTTTTATATAAATATATATATGATATAAATAGGTCATTTGAATACTCCCATGGATATGCCTTAGCTTTAAAAATCCAAAGGCAAAGTCCAAGGGAGGGTCCAAAGCTAGTGGACCACTTCAAGGACCTTAAATGCTCCCTTGGACTTTGCCTTAGTTTTATTTGGCAAGTCCATGTGGGCAAGGGGTGTTTTCATAAATATTAGTTTTAAGTTAAATTAAGAAGTGGGTATATTTTATATTATTTCTAAATAACTATATAAGGTATTTTATATTAAAATATCCCCAAAATTAATCACTTTCACAAACACCCACTACAAAATAAAAAGTTCATCTCTTCTCCAATATTTCTCTCTCTACAAGTTCCTCCATTGAAGAACACCAAAAGCTTCAAGATTAGGGTTCAAGCTCCAAGGTTTTCACTCCAATTTCGTGGCAAAGCTTCAATCAAGGTATGGGAACCTTCATTCACGGAATTATTTCTCCATGAAGCCCTTCAACACTAATTTTCGAAATTGGGAATTTGTTCAAAAATTAGGGTTTTGATTCTAGCCATGGGTTCTTCTTGAAAATGATTTCTTTATGATAATTATCCTATATTATGATGAATTTGATGTTTGTGGAGGGTTTTTATTGTAGAATTCCCCATGAACCCATGTGCTTCCCCATGACCCCAACTTTATAAAATTGAGATGGGTTTGTTCATGCAATGTGAATACTTAGAATAGTATCTATGTCAATTTAGTCAATTAGTCTTGTTTGATTCATGCTTAAAGTAGTAATTCTAAGTGTGATTGCAAGACATGATATATGACCCTTGAAGGGTAAATTGTAAGTGTTGAATCTTGAAGTATAGCCTTGAAAGCAATGTACGAAGGTACTCTATGTTTAATTACATATGAATGGATTGATCCACTTGAAAGGTGGAGGTGCTTACTTTTCATGAATTTATGTATGAAGTTATGTTCCACTTGAATGGTGAAGATCCAATGACTAATGTGTGAATTATGGTATTGTTGAAAGACTAGTTTCCTTTACTACTACACATGATTATGTATGAATTATCTTGGATGATTATATGGGAATTCTAAGGTGAAAGGTAGTTCTCACCATGTTTAATCAATGAGCTATGTTATGAGTTGGGTTGAATTAAGGGTAATGTACTCTTTCACATATGAAATTGTAATTCACCTTAACTATGTGTAAGTTGGAGAATAATGTTTAGCTTCGAGTGGATATGGTAAATGAGGTAGAGACTCTCCCGCTAGTTTTAGGCCAGGTCTTCTACATATGCTCTCATGAGATGGAAACTCTCCCTCTAGTAAAATAGGTCGGATTTCTAGAAACAATCTCCCTATCCGTCACTATGTGCCCGCATAGGTATTAGCTAGTGGATCCACATTATAGCTATATATGTCTAGTTCTACCTTAGGCAAGTAGGACGCCTTTTTTCGGTGTGGGGTTATATGACACTGGATTCCATGTTGCTCACATAGTCTATGTCGGTTAATGCACTTCTCCCTATGTAATAAGATAATGAATATGACTTGAACTATACTTGTGATTTCTTGATAAGTTTACTTAGTAGGAGTGGGGGTATGGGACTTCACTTTTATATTGCACAATTATGCTTTGAAAGGGATTGTGGGTTGGTTCATTATGCTATGGTAAGACATGAAGGTATGATATATGTTGATTGGATTGTTGTTATGATATGACTCTCCTTATGTATATGTAATGAGTATGATTATTCCTTATGTATGATTATGGATTGTGATGAGGTCTAAAGTAGATATGTGTCACTAAGGTGATTCTAAATGGATACTTAGTATTATGGGATGCCAACTATACATTGCACAAGTATGCTTTTAGGGTTGCTAAGGTGATGGTTCTACTATGTTATGAAGAACTATGTGATGATGTTGTATGGGACTTCATTTATACATTGCACTAGTAGACTTATATAGGGGTTGTGGGGTAGGTTCTCTTATGTTATGATGTTATGATTGCTTATGATTTATGTATGAAGGTATGTGTGAATGATAAGGTTTGTCTTCACTTGTCACAAGTTATGAACATGAATGACTCCTTACTTATGTATATTTGCTATGACTATGGTAAGATAAGATATGTATATTATTGGTGACCTAAATGTGATACTTAGCATTTGGTAGGGTTATGGGACCTTACCTTTGCATTGCACTAGTGTGGCTTTGGGTTGCCTATGTGTATGAACTATGTCTTGTGAAGATTGGTCTATGTATTATGTTGATGTTCGAGACTATGCTTGTAATTATGATGATATCTCTTGTGTTATGATAAATTGTATGTGAATTGCTTTATGAATTGCATTCTCCAACTATCTCAAAGATGATGTTCTAAATTGTCATATGGCATGGTTTTAAAGAAAAATGTCCTTTTTAGCATATTTAAGGATTTTTATGCATGTTTCCATACTTAGTACTTTTTGTGCTAACCCCTTCTTTCTACATTTTCTATAAGTGTAGGTTTTGGGAGATGTTGGATTCCATCCTCGTGACTAGGACTCTAGTAGATCAAGAAGAAGAAGTTTGGTGAGTCCTCATTGTATTCGAGGGCTCTACCATATGTCATTTATGTCTTTATTTTATGTTATAGACTTATGTAAGGGCTAGGTCCCTAATATTGTATTAAAGAGTTTTACTTCAATGTTAGATGGGTTGAAATATAGTATATAGATTCTATTGTTTTAATAAAGACTTCGATTGTAAAGAAAAGATTTAAATTTCCACACTCTTTCCTATGAACTTATGTCTATGATTATGCTAAGGGCTTGTACAAGACCCCTTCGGGGTCAAGTACGTCGTGTTACGTCTAGGGGGTACTCCCTGGTCGTGACACTTAAAGGCTTAATGTGATGATGAATGCTTTACTTGAAAATGCTATTATGAGTTACTTTCCTTGTGATAACTTATTAAATATGAATGTTCCTTATGCATGAGTATTGTCTAAATATGAGTATGAAGAAGGGTAAGTTCATCTATGGTGGCCTCAAAGTGGTACTTGGTATGAATGGTAGTATGGGATGCCATTCCTACATTGCACAAGTATAGCTTAGGGTTACTTAAGGTGATGGCTCTAATGTGTTGTATTGGCTTATATGTTGAATATGATTGTATCTTATGCCTTTTGTACTAAAGTTCATGATCTTTCTCAAATTTGGCATAATGCATGGATTTAACCAAAATGTTCTTTTTAAGCATGATTTTTGCATGGTCATCATACTTAGTACATTTTTGTGTGCTAACCCATATTTCTTCTATTTTTACTACAAAGTGTAGGTTCCGGAGTTTGAGGCAATTTCTTCTAGTTCAAGCTTGGATTGTCTTTTTCTCAATGCTTGTGGTACGTCCTCATGGATTCGAGGACAAGTGCTATGGTTTTGTTTCATTCCTTTTATCGTATTAGACTTTCAGATTTCCTATTGTAAGGGCTGTGGCCCTATTTTAAGACCTCGATTGTATTACATGGACATGTGAGACTATGTCTAGACTTTCGTTGTTTTAAATAAAGTTTTGGATTGTATGGTTTATAAGTTTTAAACTCCGTACCATTTTACTTATGTCTTATGTTATGAATGTTATGAGGCTTGTATGAGACTTTTCGAAGTCTTATATGTCGTGTCACATCTGAAGTGTAAGATCGGGTCGTGACAATCATTTTATATGGATTTTATACATCTATATAAAGTATTTTAAGTCATTAACCACCCCAACTAAGTCATTAATTCCAAAACCCCAAAAGATCCCAAAGTTATTCACCTTAAAATATTTGTCTCTCTAGAAAACTCAAGAAGAAGAAAAAGAATAAAAGGAAGCTAGGTTGAAATCCTTCCATTGTTGCAAGCTTAGTAGGGGTTTGAATCTAGGTATGTTAGCTTATTCATCTATGAGTTCTTCCACCCATAGATCCCCTTAGTTTTCCCCCAATTGTGAAGGTAAAACCCAATCTAAGCTAGGGTTTCTTCCTATGTTGTGGGTAGTGATGGGTATGATTCCAAATGAGTGGACAATACCCAATTATTATTGATAGCTTTGATTTGTGATATTATGATGAATTTATGTGAATTACATGGTTACCCTAGTCAAATTGATGGAGTTGAATTATGTGGGTTATTGCCACGAAAGGTGAATTTGAAGATTCATAGGAGATCTTCTAGAATTAATGCTTTGACTAGTAATTGTCTAAGGCTAGAAACCTATATACATGAATTGAACTAGAATAAGGTGAATATGATAGGTCTTGATTAGTAAGGCTTGAGATTGAACTTATATGATGAATTATGACTACAATCACCTAGTGATGAAGAATGTGATTGAACTTGTAATCTAGATATGAATAAGGATAGAATGAAGTAAAGCTTTGAGATCTAGTAAGGCTTGTAGTCATGAATGTTGAATCACTAGGGCTTAGAGAGTAAAGTTAATGTGATGAATAGAAGTCTAATAGGTGGAATTGTGGTGAAAGGCCTAAACTCACCTAACCTACCTTATGAATGCTTGAAAGTATAAAGCGATAGAATCACTTGAACATGGATTGGTTGTCAAGGACATACTTCCATGAGACATGAGTGTTAAGCAAGGCTTAACAGTGAAATCTTGGGGGTGTATGTTTGGCCCCAAGTGGATATTGACAATGAGATGGAGTGTCACACAAGATAGGGTCCGGGCTACAATTTGAAAGGAGAACCACACCTAGTTGATGTGAGGACTATCCAAGTTAAAGAGGGAACTCCTACGTAGTAGAGTGTGGGTTTTCCCAAAGTTAGGTCTCATGAGATGGAAGCCTTCACATAGTTGAGTTAAGGTTTCTAGTAGTTATCTCCATATCCAATGAACTAAGACATGCTTGAAGAAGCATCTCATAGTGTTCAAAAGCATAAATGAACTATGACTTACTTAAAGAAGTACCTCATAGTGTTCAAGAGTATAAATGGACTTAGACATGCTTAAGGTAGTAACTCATAGAGTCCATGTTAATAATGAACTTAGACATGCTTAAGGTAGTAACTCATAGAGTCCATGTTAATAATGAACTTAGACATGCTTAAAGAAGTGTATCATATGGTTCAACCTAATAATGAACTAAGATGTGCTTAAGGGAGTACCTCATAGTGTTCTAAAGTTAAAGAGAGGAACTAGGTTCCAAACTAAGAAGTATTAATATGAAGACGTAAACGTAGTACTTAGCATGAATAGTATTATGGAATGTTGTTCATGCATTGCACAAGTGTGACTTATGGTTATTCAAGAAAGGGTTCTCTTGTATGATGTATGTTTTGATGGATTATTGCTATAGTTGTCTTCCATAATAAGATTGACTTAAGGTGATAGTTCCCTTGTCTATATGAATAAATATAAGAATGAGACCAAGTGAATGGTAGGTATGCATATGGTGACTTAAGGCTATGCTTAGTGTGAATGGTATTATGGGATGCCCTTCATGCATTGCACAAGTGTGCTTTGAGGTTTCTTAGGGGTATAGTTCTCCTATAGAGTGAAAGCCTAAGATTGACCATGCATATAGACTATGATGGTATTATGGGATGTTATTCATGCATTGCACAAGTATGCCTTGAGGTTACTTGAGAATAGTCCTTTATGATATGAATGACTAAGAATTGAGTAAAGCTTATATGATGCCTATGTTGGAGGCTTTGCTTATGATTATGATATTGTCTCTTATGCTTAAAGTTGATGTTTCATGAAGTATTGGATTATGTCTTATGTTGACTAACCCTTATGATATGCTTTTATGTTATTATGCTAGCTAACATATTTAGTACATTTTGTACTAATGCATACTTTGCCTACATTCTAATCAAATGTAGGGTTTCGTAGATTTGAGTTCCAATTTTGAAGCTAGGGTTCCAAGGATCAAAGTGGAGGAAGATTTAGTGAATCCTCATAGCTTCGAGGACAAACCCACTATTTCCCTTTATGTCTTTTATTTTCATGTTGAGACTATTTTATGGGCTTTGTCCCAAAAGTTTTATTCTAAAGTTGTATTAGATGGTTTGAGACAAAAGTATAGTTGTAACATCTCGTAACTTTTGGAAAGAATGAGGAAATCGGGAATTTTTTAAGCAAGTTAAAGTGAATTTTTGGTCAACTTCAAAAAATCATAACTACTAGATCCGGATGATTTAGGTGTAGTTTCAGATATTTTTAGAAAGATCTTGGAATGATCTTTCCAACGCCGCCAAGTTTGCGCGATTCTGAGTTCGTATGAATGAGTTATGCCCTTTGGAAGTTGGGCTGTTGGATTAAGGAAATGTCCAATCCGGAATTTTAAGGTGTATTTTAGTCTTTTCATTGCCCTATTATTTTAATCCTTTTTTGGGGGTTTAATATGGGTCAAATCACATTTTAGTCAGTTTTAGAATTTGGGATTTCACGCTAGGGCTAAGGAGAAAGGAGAAGAGAAAAGAAGAAAGAGAAAAGGGAAAATTCATCAAGATCGATCAAGAAAGTTGGTGTTTCGCCAAGGATTTGTTTCTACCAGGTATGTGAGGCTTCCATAATGTTGGGATCATTCTCCCACGTGCCAAACATATTTATTTCAGCATGGATTCGTTCTAAAAGAGTTTGAAAGTTGAAGTTCTTGAATACCTATTCTTGTTTTTGATGTTGTTCTTGAATTTGACTGAGTTGGGAAGTTTCTGAATTCGTTATGTCGCATCTCAGAGTCGTTTCGAGTTAGGTTCTTAGGTACATTTGCTGGGTATCTGTATCTAAAAGTAATTTGAGAAAAAGAATCGAATTTAGGCGAATTGGGGTTAGAAAATGAAGAAGAAATTTGGTCGGACGAAATTCTAGGGTGATGGCGCATCGCAGAGAGGGTTCCCAGATTTGGGAATTTCTGTTTCGCACAATGGAGCTGTCACGAAGCCTTCTTCCTCAAAAGACGTTTTCAAAACCAAAAATTATATATGTCTCCGCATTGCGGACCCACCTTCAAATATTGATATTCGGTCTTTTCTCATGTTTAGCTATCTAGAATAATTTCTAAACAACATGAGATCTTTCCAATCATAAATCAAAATCCTTGAATCCATAATTCAATTCAAGGATCAGTTAAGAGTCAAGTCAAGAGCAGTTAAGATCGAAGTCAAGAGAATTCAAGAGTCAAATTAAGATAAATTCTTAAAGTTTTCAAAAGTCTTCCACAAATGTTTTAACTTTGTTTTAAGACTTAAGTTTTGAGTTCAATAAAGAAGTAGAGTTGAAGATCTTCTCTTCAAAGAAGTATATGGGGAATATGTATTTCCAAAGTGATTTAAAAATGTTTTCACATTTTAATAAGAACGGAAACTGAGATTTCCAAAGAGCCTTCGGGCTAGTTTTCAGAAAAGAGTAATAGCTTTCTAAATGAAGCAAAAAGGGAAACTGAGATTTCCAAGATAGCCTTTGAGCTATGTTTTTGAGCATTAATCTCAAATCACAGAAAGAATTATGTTTTTAAAACATAAAGAGCTAGTATATTTTTTGGGAGTAGTATTGAGCACTGATATGGGGGAGAGTTCAGATAACTCACAGCCCCCGTAAACCACGTAGCCACCATGGGTAGAAAAGGGTCATACTTTTTAGATAAACCCTTGTCACAATAGACTAGTGGATCCACTTAGTAGTTCAAGTCCTATACCTTTGGCCGGGTATAGGATGGGCTGGCAGCGTGAGGTATATCATTGTATCATCACTATAGCTCGTATGTGATGGTTGTCGGTTAGAGAAACTCCCACATAAGTTATTGTATTTTTATATACATCAGTTTATTGTATTTTTACATACATCTCAGAGTTATATGTATATTTGCGTACACACAAAGTTGGCATCATGTTTTTAAACAACTTTTCTTTATATTGCACTTGTTTTAAACTGCTTTATATTGAAATGAGTTCAGTTAAGTATTCATGTTGAGAAGAGTCAGGTAAGTGTTCCTTTCAGATTCTTTTCAAGCCTATGTTGTTTTAATATTCCAACTCGCATACTCGTACATTCAATGTACTGAAGCCAGTTGTCCTGCATCGTCTTATGATGCAGACACAAGTAACTAGGATCGATATTCCAGCACACCGTTAATCCAGTGAGCAGTTCAGAGTCAGTCGATGAGCCTCCTTGCATTCCGGAGGATCTATTTTCATTGCTTTCTAGTTAGTTAATTAGGATGTTGCAGGGTTGTCCCAACATCCATCTCAGTTGTTTTAGAGGCTTCATAGACAGAAAGTCAGTTAGTTATTTCAGTTGTCTTTACTTTTCATTTCTTATGTTAAAGACTTGAGTTTGCCTAAATGGCCAGTTGAATGTTCCTTTATGACATTCTAGTTCCTTCATACATGTTTATGTGATGAGTTAAGTCTTCCGCTGAGTTAGTAAGCCAGGCCAAGGGTTCTCTTGAGGACAGCAATGGTCTTCGAGTGCCAGTCCCGCCCAGGGTGTAGGCTCGGAGCATGACAATAGTAAAGACTTCCGCTTGTTTTTATGAAAAGTTTACGATTGTATGGATAATAGTTTTTTAAAAAAATTCCGTACTTTTCTATTATCTTATGTAATGATGTGCTAAGGTCTTGTATAAGACCCTTTCGAGGTCGAGTACGTCATGTTACACCTAGGGTATACCCTTGGGTTGTGACATTAGTACATTTAGATTTTACACCAAGGCTTGTTCCAAGATACGGCGAAATCTCTATAATATGTGTTTATCTAATATCTACTGACTTTATTAGCATATTTAAAATTTCAAGAGATCGGGTTTGATTCTTAAACTCGATCCAAGTATGTAATGGAATTGAGTACCTTATTTCTTATATCGAGAGCACATAAACAGATGAGTTCCTCTCTTGTATGATACAAAAAAAATTTACTCAATTACTTTAGCCTTAGAGAATACTTTTCCAGATTCAACTTATTCCTTTGTTGGCTCCAATTTTATTCAAACTCAATTACTAAATTACCAATATAGGAATTTACTATTTAACGTAAAAACTAGTGCTTCAAAGTAAGTAAGTCATGTATAACATTCTCTAAATTATTAATGACCGCATAAAAATCTTTAAATTATAGAAATCATGTGCAAATGTATTTTATATTAACTAAACCATGCATTGGAAACACATAATTTAGGCTTAAAGGACAACAACAATAACAACAAATGCAATGACCCACAAAGTGGGATCTAGAGAGGATAGAGTGTATGCAAACCTTATCACTACCTCGAAATTGGTTGTTTCCGAAAGACCCTTGGCTTAAAAAAAACTAATAATTAAAAAAACAATATGACAACTAATAGCAAAGTAATGTGGCGAATATATGCAAGGCACCATAACAATAACAACAAGACGGAGTCATCTAAAAACAATAAACTAGAAATGATGATAAGAAATCCAAAATCAAAGACTATTAATAAGCTAATATTACGACAAACGTGGAACATTAAACTCCCACCCACCAAAAGACATGATTAGGTTGCACCAATGACTTTTTAAAGATGCATAATTTCTATATTCTCCGACATGGTGGAGGCCACTATTAAAGTATTAATGGATGATTTCTCCATATTTAAAGACTCATTCAAAGAATGCTTAGCCTATTTGGGTAGTGTGATAAAAAGGTGTGAGGAAACAAACCTGGTCCTAAATTTGAAAAAAAAAATGTCACTTCATGGATTAGAGAGAGTAGATAAATCCATGGAAGCCTGGAAGATGAAGCTCACCGTTAGATTCAGGGAACGTTTGTATCACAACTAAGGTCACGCAACTGCTGTCAGAATATGCTCTATACTAAAACAAAAAGATTAAGTGCAAGTACACAAAAACAACATTATACTAGGAGGATCATCATTCAACTCTAAATATACAACATATGAACATAGAACTATAACTTAGTTAAATAGGATCAAACATGCATAACCCATGTTAGTGAACACAAACAAGACTTCTGGTCATTAACCTAACTTAATAATTACATGAAACATGTTCAACATTACAACAACAACCATATATGTGAATCCACATACCTTGCAAGTAACCCAGACCACCTAAGTATCTCTACGACATTATTTACGGTGTTTGACAAGCAATTTGGATCTACACAAGAACCATTCTAACACTAAAACACAATAATTCAATTACTCATAGACCAACATGTATAATTACATCACAAGAAAAATACTTAGTTCACTTATGGAACCAACACACAGAAGCACAACCAAACATGTACCAAGTGTGGTACCTGAGCGAACCATAATAGAACATATATCAGGCTGTAACACCTCAGAAATTTTTTCGAACTGAGACTCAAACCATCCTTCATTGTGAGTAGGATTTTACATAGGAACTAAAATTTATTAAGTGTTAAGTTCACTAGATGTATCACCTTGAAATTCAAAAAAGAATTAAAATGGAAATAGCAAAATCTGAAATTTTACAAGTTATGCATGGGTCGACTTCAAACGACCATAACTCCTAGCTCAGGATGAGTTAGGTGTTCTATCAGATACCTTAGAGAATATATTTGAATTATCTTTCCAACGCCACCAAGTTTGCTAAGTTTCTACGTCGGATGAGTGAGATATGGCCTTTTGAAGTTAGGTTGTCCAGTTAAGGAAAGTTAGCCGGAAATAGTAATGGGTAGTTTGGTCTTTTCCTTATCAAATCAGATTTAATTCGTTTTTAGTAAGGTTTTAAGGGTATAATCCTATTAGGTTCAGTTTTATAATTCTAAAATTAGCCTAGGTTTTTAGTTGAGAGTTCAAGAAGAGAGGAGAAGAGAAAAGAGGAGAAAAGAGGAGATGATCAAGCGTTCATCGAGATTCTTGCGTCTTGATGCGGATTTTTGCCATGGGTTTAATCCCTAAGAGGTATGTAAGCTTCCATAGTGTTGGGTTCTTTCACCCACACACCAATCATGATTTATTCAACGTAATTTCGTTCTTGAAATTTAAAGATTTAAGTTCTTGATGAGTGTTTTTGAATTTTCATTAAGTTTTGATGTAAGATTGTACTTAGGCCAACTTCAAATGACCATATCTCTTAGAATATAAAGAGTCACGTGAGACATAACCTATCCAATTTAAGGTATTTGAATCTACTTTCCAACGCCACCAATTTCGCATCAATCCAATTTCTGAGTTATGACTATGTTAGTAACCTATACAGTGCTGTTACGAATTAGCCAACGAGAAAATATTAAAAAGAGTCGTTTTTGTCTTTTTTTACCTCCAAGAAAACCATCAACGAATTTCTTCACTAATAAAAAGCTCAAAACAATCATATTTTCATCTTCACTAATGAAAATCATAATTCTTGGCCATAGAGATTTCAAGAAACTAATTCAAGAATCTCAAGAAAGGTTTTCTTGATTGTTTACCTTCAAGCTAGGGTTTCAAGGCTTCTAATCAAGTTCTTCTTCAAGATTCTTCAAGAATCTTGTTCTTCTAGGTATGTAAGGCTATCATAGTGTTGGACTAGTTCGTCCTCACGCCCTACATCTACTTTCATATCAGTAAAAGAGTAATCTAGGATACTTTCCCTAGATTTGAGTATTCTTGAGATAAGTTGATTTTGAGTTCTTGAATTCATGTTTCTTTTAAAAGTTCTATTCCTAATTATCGAATAGATATATTGTTATTGATATCTTCATATCATGAATCATAACTCTTGAATTCATAATTCAAATTCAAGAGAGAGTTAAGAGTAGAGTTCAAGGAAGCTTTTGAATTCAATTGTGAATCCTTTGAGATCCATAATCGATTTGAGTTAAAATTTTGAGAAAGTAAGTATGAGAATAAGAAGAGTTGTACATGAGTTCCTTATTGATATTTTGACCCTTGAGTCGAGTGTTCATGCCCATAAACTCCGCATGCACATCGTAAGTTGAGCATCCTTCAGAGAAGTGGTATCTTCAAGTTCTAAGCCTTTAAGTGTTGAGTTCCTAATCCCTTTTTAGAAGTATCTTTCAGTTATTGAGTTGAGTAGTTCATGATCATAATTCCGCATGAACTCTGAGTTGAGCATTCTTGAAATGAGTAGTATCATTGAAGTTCTTGAGTTCCAAGTATTTGAGTTCTATCTATGGTTATT
>JAJOOO010006298.1:0-28956 GCA_029582685.1 Solanum piurae
CCCCTTTTAATAATATTAATTTGTCAAGTAACCTTCAAAAAATCAAGCTACACACTGTATCCAATCACACACCATTTTTTTTGCTAATTTTAAAGGCCTTTTTCTAACATTTCATGTTCAGAATTTACTAGATCGATTAATTTAAATTATGTTAGATATAATTTCATTGATATTTGAAAATTTATTGATACGTAATCTTTTATTGTGAAAACATCATGATAGTCGCATGAACTTTGAATTTAAACAAGTTAATGTCGCTAGATTTTGAAATTCATTTCAATATCATAAGTTTTGAACTTTATTAAAAAAAAAATATAGTGACAATATCATAAAAACTAAAAACTAACTATTTTTCAATGAACTTTGAATCTATTGTTATTTTTCAATTACATACATGAATAATCATTTTTGAATAGTATCTCATTCAACAAGGAAGATATTTCTAGCATAAATTTTTCATTTTCTAAATTTAAATTAAAAAAAAATATATTCATCCCGCTACGATGATGAGCTTCTTTATTTTAGAGACAAAGTGGAACCCATGTGGCCCAAAGATTCTATTGGGGATACGTACAAAGTTTATCTGCCACGTGGCAAAAAATTTTTTAAAATTAAATTAAATTTAACGAGTTAGATCATATTATATTTGATGTATTGCATTCTTCCGATAATTCAAATAGAAGGAATTGAATTTCCAATTCGGGCAAGGAAGGAAATTCAAGATAAGATATCAAATTAATAAAGTTTAGATAGTCGATTAATTGAATATTGTCTCTTAATTTTGATTTTAATTTTTTACAAAAATAATGGAGCCTACTTTTTGCTAATAAAAAAATAACACCACTTATCTTTTTTCTCCAAATAGTCTTTCAATTTCTGCCTTATTCTTACTTGTGCAAGTGTCCTTTCTATTTTTTCTTCTACTTTCTTTTGTATGTATTGACAAAATTTATTTTCTCTATTATATTCTTCTAGATACATATAGGTTATGTTAATTATGTTAATATATATTTATATAGACTCAACCTCAATCATAATATCATACCCTTACGTTCTTAATATATATATATATAGACTCAACCTCAATCATAATATCATACCCTTACGTTCTTAATTAAAGGTCTCGAGTTAATTTAAATCATTTTGATATAAAATCACCTTTGTTAGAAAATATTTTATCCTCAATATAAAATTTATCCGCGTGAATTCAGATCTAGTCGAACTCAAATGTAGTTATCAAATACCAAATGCGAAATAATTAAAACAAAACCTCATCATAGTATTCATATGTCCTCTTCTTGCATGATTCACAATGGCCATTAACATAATTAAAAAAGAATAGTATATTTTTATATGATTAAAGAATGTCTCGCTAAAATATTTTATTAGAAGTAAATATTAATTAGAATGAAATTTGATTTAAATATTTAAATAAAATATCCGGACAAGTTAAAAGAGAATGACTATATATTAAACCAAAAACTTATTTTTTTCCTCCTATACCATAGTTTTCTTTAGGGAAACCGTCACACTCTCAATCCTTCAGTTTATTGATAAATTATGATTTGATTCTAATAATATTTGATTAAATATATTTAATTTTATAATCAATTAAATACATATTTTTAGTCTTTTAAAATTTATTTTCAGTCAAATATCATTGTATTGTTATTTTTTTGGAACTTTTATCTCAATCAAAATTTAAATGATCCATAATCTTTTTACCTCCAAAATCCTAGTCTAACTATTATGTTAGGCTCTATTACCCTACTAATGATTTTAGAGGTGTGCAAAAATCGAACCGATCGATAAATCGAACCGAAAAAGTGTTATTGGTTTATTGTTAATGGGTTATTGGGTTAACGGTTATTTAATAGTTTTACAAAAAAGAATTATCGGGTTATTGGTTCGTTATTAATTTTTTAATATTGGGTTATTGGTTTAACCGATAACCCATTAAGAATATAATAATTTACTATTTTAATTTTTAGTTATACATATATAATATATTAAACAAAAAATATTAATATAATTAGTAGTATATTAGACTAAAAATATAAAAATCCTACACAATAATTAACACTACTTAACAATTAACTCTCCTCTCTACTTTTAGTTATTTAACCTTTAGGTTTTTACTTTTTAGTATTACTTATTTACTTTAGTTAGTTTATAATTGACTAATATTAGCTTTAACGTAAGAACTTCATTTAGTTGAGTCTTTTCTTTATATATGATTTACCATAAGCATGGCCTCATTTTCTACTGTTTTGACTTTTGTCTATGATTTGGTTTTATTTGATTCTCTTTATTGCATAAAGGGGACCTCGTTTTATATATTATGGTGATCGAAAATTGACCAAGACTTTGTTGTGATGACCAAAATACAGCAAGTTGGTCCATGTTGTCCCGTTTGGAATGATTATTTCGATGTATGCGTATTGCGTCAAATTATTGGATAAGTCATATATTTGTTTTAAAAGCATTTTCTTATTGGTTAAACCGAAAACCAAACCGTTAAAGACCTAAAACCGATAAACCAAAAACCGATAACAAATATCTTATTGGTTTGGTTATCGGTTTAGCATATTTAAAAACCGAAAAACTATAAACCGAACCGATAATACTTAAAACCAAACCGAACCGTCCGATACACACCCCTAATGATTCTATTTAATTTTCTTGATATGTAAAATATATTTATTTTTACTTATAAAAGATCTAAAAATATAAACAAATTATACCATTTTTGGAAAAATCACAAAATAATTAAATTGTCTATGTCTGAACATCAACAAATTTGGAGCAACACAATAAATAACATCGAACAATTTGAATTATCTAAATGTAATCATAAATATTTAGGTTTGACAAATATATAACAATTTTTAATATACTGTTTAATATTTTTCTCACTAAAGGATATTACTTAACGATAGTTTTCTAATCGTTATGTCAAAAACCAATTTAAATTGAGTTTGATATGATTCAATTTTCTCCTTTCCTAAACACAATTCTATTCGATTTTGATTTGTTTATTCACTTTTTATCGAGTAGTTATGAACATTCCCATTTGAGACACATCATTATTAGATATGTTAGCAGAGATGGCAATGTTCGCTCGATCGAAACACATACAAAATCTTAGCTTCGTTGACTTTATGAGGTTTAACCTTCGTCACGATATTAGTGGCTTAGCTCTTCGCGCTTCCCGTAGGCTTTTTTATAGAGAGAGAGTAAGGGGGGAGAGCCCTTTCATTTCTTTGATGCACACAACTTTTTCACGGGCGGTGTGAGACGGATTTAGCTTAATCCGTAAAATTATTAGTCCGCTCCACCTGCCCCGCATAACCTACTAAATATTTAACAATTTTCTTTTTCTATTTGATACTAAAAATAAATTTTATAAAATAAATTCATTTTTTTCATTAAGTTGTATTAATTTAATAGATAACGATTTAGGAATTTATTTTTAAAAGGTCAATTGGAAAATATGTAAGAAATTATATTATTTTTTATTGGATCATTTTCATTTACTATCTTAAATATTTAGTAGTTTTAACTAAATTATCTTAATAAATAATACTTTATCACTCTTATAACATGTAAAAAGTTAAAATTAAATTTGAACCCACATAAAATCACATATATCTATAACCAGCGGCATCCCGCATCAGTTTTTAATAAAACCTACTCAACCTATCTCGCACAATCTTAAACCCGCATAACCTTAAACTCACTCCACCCTGCAGCCACCTTTCTCCATTATCATCCATATACATATTAGCGTTACGCTAAATTAAATATACTGACAAAGTTTAAGGATAATAATATATTGTGTGGCTAATATCGATGAACATCACATGGATGTTTTTTATCCTGTGGACGCGCCCATTTTATATTGATGTCAGTATCAAAGATCTTATCGATAATTGCCACGTGTAATAATCTTACTGCATCAACAGTAAGATATCATGTGATCGTCCTTTTCTCATATTTTTTTTCTCACTATAAATATCAACGTAAAATCCCCAAATTTCTCCATCACTTCATCTTCTTCAATTGGAACAAAAATTTCAAAAAATAACAAAATGAATCAAAATGAGTTCACTGAATTAGTACCGGGTCTGCCCGAGGACATTGCCCTCGAGTGTTTGACCCGGTTACACTACTCAACTCATGGAGTTGCATCTCGTGTTTGCCGAAGATGGTGTAGAATTCTTCAAAGCAAAGCTTTCTATTACCATCGGAAACAAACGGGTTTTACCCATAAAACTGCTTGTTTAGTACAAGCTTTACCCTCTCCGGTTGAATCCAAACCCACCGGACAACCCAGGTACGCGATCTCAGTTTTCGATTTAGTATCCGGGATTTGGGATCGGGTTGACCCGATTCCAAAATACCCTGATGGGTTACCGATGTTTTGTCAAATTGCAACTACTGAAGGAAAGCTAATTGTTATGGGTGGATGGAATCCGGCGAGCTGGGATCCAATTAAGGACGTGTTTGTTTACGATTTCATGACTCGGAGATGGAATCAGTGTAAGGATATGCCGGAAGCTCGGTCGTTTTTTGCTATGGGAGCTTCCGGAGGACGGGTTTTCATTGCCGGCGGTCACGATGAGAGTAAGAACGCGCTGAGTTCCGCTTGGGTTTTTGATATTTCGTCCAACGAGTGGACGGAGTTGCCTAGGATGAGTGAGGAGCGAGATGAGTGTGAAGGGGTTATAATCGGCTCAGATTTCTGTGTCGTAAGCGGTTACGACACGGAAACCCAAGGCCGATTTAAAAGTAGTGCTGAGTTATACGAACTCAGCACGGGTCAGTGGAGACGAGTTGAGGATGCATGGAGGTCGAGCCAGTGTCCTAGGGCATGTGTTGGGGTGGGCAAAAATGGAAATTTAACTTGTTGGGCAGAATCCGACCCGAATGTTAAAGTCGGAGCATGTGGTGTGGATCTTGGTGATCGGATCTTGGTTACCGGGTCAGCCTATCAAGGTGCCCCGCATGGGTTCTTTTTCGTAGAAAACAACAAAAAAGGACAAAACAGTAAATTGACAAAGATTAACGTTCCTGATGAATTTTCAGGATTTGTGCAATCTGGATGCTGTGTGGAGATTTGAAATAAAATCTCGAGTTCGAGTTAGTGGAAATGAAAAAATTCTATTTGGAGTGTCACCCTTGCCTTTAATACGAGCTTCAATGTGGATGTAGCACATCGATGAGAAATTTGTGAGCTTTTAAGCATAGTAGTTTTTTTAATGTAAAACTATGTTTGGAGTATATAGTATATAGTATATAGTAAAATATAGAAGCAATATTAGTAGGTTACTAGTACAAATTTTCTTTTTGAATGTTACTCTTTGTACGTTTTTTTTTCCCACTTTAAAAATGTCAATTTGAGTAATAGTGTTTTTATTATTAAAATTACTACTTTGGATTGTAATCTCCATAATTGAGTTGCTCATCTAGTGGACTCCTTCTGTATATAATTGTATTATTGCTTATAGTTTATAATATTTTGCTAACAACAAAAGAACTTAATGCATCGAATGGTTTTTTATCGTTTTGTTTGTTTTGTTTCATGTTATTACTGTTACAAAAAGTGCAGTGGAATATTTGTTCTATTTTTTACAAAGTGCAAAAGCAACTTGTCTAGTGGCCAAATCGTTTTGTATTTAAATAATTTAAATTGAATTGAGAACCTACGTATGAAATCTTTAATTTTTTAGAAATAAAATTCATATATTTATAAATTACAAAAAAAATATTACAAGTCACAATAATTGACATATTTAAAAATTTATAAAAAAATTTATGATCATAGTTAAACTTGTTTGAATCTTAAAATTCGAATTCTGTCACGTAAATTGAAACAAAGAGAGTATTCTTTTTGAAAAAGTATTTTGGCAAGTAATTATTGTTATTTTAGTTTACCTTGTGCTCCTCCTTGTTGACAATGACTTGTCAATATTTGATTGAATTGAATTTTATTAATTTGACTATTAACTCTTCAAAAATGAAATTGCAAGTGCAATCATATCGACTCAATAATATTACCGTACTGTAAAATTCATTTTTTGTTATCTGAATTATAAAAAGATATGGAGATGGCGATTATAATGTGAAAAAACACAATTCTCATTGACAAAGTAAAAATTTAGATTTTTTTTTAAAGTTGACTCCTAAAACACATATTTAATCATAAATTTCAAATTCAACTCGAAGTTGAATTCAAAATTTTCAAAAATCTGAAATTAACAAAAACTATTTAAACTTTTTTCCGCTCTAAATTACTAAAAAAAAAATCAATAACTATTATCTGTATTCATGGCCTAATATAACTTTTATTTTCAAATAATTTAATATTTTATAATAAAAAAATTATATATTTTTAAAAAAATGAAAAAATTTATCTGATTATCTGTTCAATCTAAATTTTGATAAAGCTGTTGGGGCAAGATATAAATGCCAAAGCCCCATATTATAAAGATAGTAATAAACAATTTGGGAATATAGAAATATATAGGAGGTAAAGTGGATAAGAACAATGAGCTGTAAATATTTTCTTGTGAAATACAATTATTAATATATATCCAAAAATGTCCTCTCAAAGAATCAAGAGTTTTTTCTTTTTCAAAAAATAAATAAAAATGGGAAGAGAAAAATAAAAGAAAAAATGTCGGTCATGTTGTACATTCATTATTAGGACTATATTCTAAAATTGAGATTTTTTAGAAAAGGAAGAAAGAGTAATAATTCTTTTATTTCCTGCGTCTGTTCAAATTTACTGATTCGATTAATTTTAATTTTGAAAAAATAAGCACATTTTTTTTATTGAATGCTTAATTTCATCTACTTGTTGATATGAATTTTTTTTAATCATTTCATTATATATTTTGATAGTTAAACTATGTAAAATAGGTATAATCGTGAATTTTTTTTATGAGTTGATCTTTATGGTTGATCACAAGATGAGGAAAATAATAGTGAGATAGTTTGGATATGTGAGAAAGAGATACACATATACACGTGTATGTGAGAGGTCAGACTTATTGATATGAAGAGATCAGGTAGAGTTAAGTCGAAGAAGTATTGATTAGACAGGACATGACGCAATTTTAATTTATCGAGAACATGCTATGAGATAGAGGTTGTGGATTAGGCTTGATAGGAGTCTGATAGCTCTGTATTTATCATAGTATAGTCGTATACGTGTACTCTCTTGCTTGTGATATATGTTACCATATTTTGTCTATTATGTTTTAGTTGTTTTATTTCGTATTTGTTTGAATGCTTTGTACTGCTTTTAGAGTAGCCGTAGTATTTGTACTGTAGTTTCTTGTCTTTTAAATTTTTTCAATATCTATGATTTTCTATATCCGAATATCGTATTATTTTATTATAATTTCTGTATGGTACTATATGCTATTTTGCTAGTATCTTGTTATTCCTTATATTTCTATAACTTCTCTTTTAGGATTGCTTTAGACAAACCGAAGATCTATTAGAAATATCTTTATAACTTTAAACTTAATAGGTTATTATTGCGATAAAGTTTAATACTATGTATTAATTAAGAAATTCAATATTTATAATGGTTCAAGCATAAACATAATATTAATTTGAGGTTCTTATAAGAAATCATAAATTATTCTTTTGAGGCCATTTTTTTAAATTTTTAATCAAACATATCTACAAATAGGAATAGTTATTTCTTTTTTCTACTTTTAAGAATTTATGCGATTTGAATTTGAAATTGAAATAATGTCAGCAACAGTAAAATGGCATGCACTTGTTTTCTGTTTTTTTTTACCTAAAGTATGCAGTTATCTGTACCTTGCAAATACCATATGTAAGTTTATTGTTTGATAGTACATTTTTAAATTTAGTGACTCGTTTACTACTAGGACGAGTTGGGTTGAATTTGAATGAACCGAAATAATTTGAGTTGATAAATGAGAAAGTTATTGATAGTTCAAGACTTACGTGGTCTGAAATGTGAGTCATAACTCAATTTCGTTATAACCTTCAGCCGCTACAATCTCTATCCCTGTCTCTGTTCATATTCATTACTTCACCATTTTCATATTTGTCTTGTCGAATCATTAACTTTAATTAATATTGATGATTATTTTAAAATAAATCAAAGATACTTTTAATATAATATAATATTATCTTGTTTGATTAGGAGCTTTAATATTTGTGTGTTCCAAGTAGACCGTTGTTTAAATCATTTTGCTAAGAGAGGACCACAAAATTAAAGTTAGAAAAACTATTTCAAATGAGTAATTAATGGAGTAGGGCCAATTAATTGGAATTTGGATTAATAGGAAAATTAAAGTCATTTACCACCAATAATCAAGGTCAATGTTAAAAACCTTAAAAAAAAAGTAGTACTAACATTTATGATATATATTTATATTTGATTTATTTAAAAAATAAAATTTCATGTTATGTTGTTCATGTTTTTAATGTCAGTTCTGAGTGTTTACGAATGTCAATATTATTTCACTATATATGTTCGTGACAATTCTCACGTCATGAAATACTTATTGGAGTTGAATTAAATTCAGGGTCCATTATATTATCTAGTACTATCAATATAGTTATCCTTATTCCATCAAGCTTAATCTAAGTCCCCTTGATTTTGAATATTTTATCACTATGAAGGAAATTTAAATTCCCCACAAACTCTTTCCAATAAAAAGTCCATCGAAAACGTTTTTGATAATATAATTTTCCACGGTATCTCGTTTTTGGTATATTTTCTATATACATAGTCCATATTTTTTTTTTGTTATAAGATTTGATCAACATATTTACATACGTTTACACATTAAAGAATGTGAATAAAAGACAATTAATTATAAACATTTATCATAAAAAAGGCACAAATGAATTTAAACAAGTTTTTATTATGTACAAGAATCTCTACATTTGGAAAAAGAGAAATTAAACTAGAGTAAACGCGATAGATTTATTCGAATTCAAATCATAAATATATACGATAATGTCAAAAAATAAAAATAGGTACATATATAAATAACATAATTACTGATTCTAAATTCTGAATCTGTCGTTGCTGGATTGACCTACCAAGATTGTCCCACAAGGGAAGTCCAAGCACAATAAGCACAAACAAGTTTTTGAGAAATGTATACATACACAGCAAATGATAAGCTCATTAAGGTCAAATCCTTCCAATCACCCTTTTGCTTAGGACTCAAATTATCCTTCAAACCTTTTCCAAATTTTCCCACACCAAATATAAGTTGTGGAAATACACCCTTGTTGATTTGCTTCTCCGTTTTCGCGCTTTTGTGATCACTTGGTTCGCGATTTTGACAAGAAATTACTAACATTGAAAATGATTGTGGACTAACGCACTGTGTGTGATATTCTTGAACAACAGAAACAATTTTTCTGCGGTTGAATGAATGACTCAATGAGATTGAAGCCATGAGATTAAGAAACTTTTGAAAAAACTGTGTCTTTGGATATTTTAGATGGTTTTGAGAGGATGAATTATTTAGTTTGGATTTGATGACTTAGGGAGAGAGTGAGTTAAAGTGGTTAGCCCCACAAATTTTGGAAAAAAGGATAAAAGATAAAAGTGTCCAACTCAAAATAATAGGGTGGAAGAAAATATCACTCAATAAAGAAACCATTTTGTGCCTTATGTTTTTTATTATTTGGAAATAAAATTGTATGGATAAGGTTTTAGGTATTGGTAGAAAAGTCAAGGTTGGAGAAGTGTATAATTACAAAGGATTAGGCCACCCATTGCATATAGCCAAACCTTAAAAAGTTAAGAATTCAACAATTTCAACTCAAATTTATAATTATATTAAAATTTTTATGTAACATGCCTTTTTTCCTCTTCAAAAAGTTATTCCAAAATAAGTGTTACATCAACAATTTAAATAAAAATTAGTATATTTTTCCAACTATATATATGCTCCATATTTTTAGTACTATTCAATTTTCAAAAGACATTTACTAAATAGAGATAGTTTAATAATCTACACATTCTATTTATTATTTTTTAATAAACATTATTTTTGCTAAGGTGACACACTAACACTTATTTTAACATGGATATATATATATATATATATATATATAAATTAAAGGTTCCTCTAACTCCTATTATGGAGAAATTGAACATGGGATCACATGCAAATGTTGCTTCTAATTTGGCAAATTATGTCAATTAATTACTTTAATATAGGTTTGTTAGGAAGAAATAAGGTTGATGTGATGTCCCCCACCCCACCCCCTCATGTTGAGGGAATATTTGACCAAAAACCAAAATAGTTTAGAATTTGAGCCTTTTCATTATTTCCTTAAAAAAATCTTTGTCAATTCTAAAGTTATACATATGAGTGGAGATTTTCACTTGTTTATATAAAAATCGAAAATAGTAATTTTCAATTTATGATCGTCAATTATAATCAAATCGTTTCAAATTGCTTATTATTTATTAGTCTTGGAACGTTTATTTTAACCATAAAATTTCATGAATTCTTGAGTATATCTAAAGTGTTTGTACATATATGGTGTATTTTGCCTAAAAAAATGATTCTAGAAGAATACATATATGAAATATACAGGACCACTTCCCTTTTAGCTATTTAAGACAATACCAAACTTCACTTGTTCCAAAAGGCAAATTAAAAATTTATGAAATTATTTAATGTAAATCAGTGCACGAGTCTATATAAATAAATTATTCATTTTTTTTTCATTTTTGGATATTATTATAATACACTTGCAACCATACAAAAAGGTTACGTTTCTCCCCAATAATTAATAATAACTATTAATAGACTTGTGATACACTTGCACTTGCTTCTTCTTTACGTGTTACATTAATTGTGAATTTTAAAATGCGTTATCGAACAAAAAACTAATACTATTTGGTGACTAGTGACGTTTGTTTGTAAAATAATATAAATGACATTTACTAGGTCATCACAAATATTCATCATAAATTTTTTGGTCAGATATAATTGGCCACATATGCATATGTAAAATTATGAGTATAATTTATTAGATCGTAACGATTAGACACATGAAATTTGATTCTAAACATAGTTAGTCACATGCATTTTGAAAAATTTATGGACTAATACACATAAAAATCTAACATAACCCTGAATTCTTGTTTCATAACTCATAAATTCCAAATAAAAGAAAAAGAAGTGATGTCTGTACTTGAGAAATTATGAGTATAAGTTACTAGGTCGTCACGAATGAATCCATAAATTTTGAGCTTAAATAAAATCGACAAGACATATTCCAAAAAAATAATGGACTAACCAACATACACAACCAAAAAAAAGGGAAGCAATGTTTGCCGCTGGAAAACTACGAGTATCATTTAGTAGGTTATCACAAATGTACCTACAAAATTTGAGCTCAAATATAATTGGTCGCACATTTTTCAAAAAAATAATGGACGAATAGACACAAGAATTGAGATAATCCTAAATTTCTGTTTCATGACCCATAAACTCCCAAAAAACATATGTCTGCCCCAGAGAAACTATGAGAATCAATTACTAGATAGTTACGAACAAATCCATAAAATTTGAAGTCAAACAAAGTCGGACATATATCAGAAAATTAATGGATTAATATACAAAAAAAAATTGAGATAATTAATTCGTATTATACTCTTGTGATATATTTAAGTTTGTTCTCACTAAAATAAAAATAAAAACAAGAACAGACCTTCAATTTTGGACTGCTTGACATGTTAAATTTAATTATACATGATAATAATTTATGTTTTTGAATGTTTGTCTAATCACATATATATTATTCTGAATAATTCTATTAATTAATCACATATAATTTATTCTTTTGACTGTTATTATTATAATTATTACTGCCATTATCTATTGTCGTGGCGGGCTATGTTGTTAGTTGTTATTTTCTGAATAATTATAAAATGTATTTTACTGATTTTGTTTATTTATGTAGAAAATGTCACTTTATATAATCATCACCTAAAAGACAAACAAAAAAATATATTCTTTCGACTAATCGAAAAGAAAAATCTCCATTATTGATCGAACCCTCAATTCGGATCTTCGTTGAAATTTCAGTATTCAATAAATCATTACTTAACTTAGAAAGATAAATATTTTAATTTTGGTTAAGATCACAGTTCTCTAGATTAAATGACATGGCATGCTTAAGATCACAATCTACAAGATTAAATGACATTTTAATTTAATATCACAATATCAATAAGTCTTTTTATATTCTTAAGCTTCGTTTTAAATTAAAGCATGACTAATAAATTAAAAACGAAGAAAATAACATACTCGTTAGAATTCTCATGGTTGAAAGATCTGATTCTATATATAATCCATCTTCATTTGTGGAATCACAGTAGATATACTATTTATTGATGACATTTTTCAACGAAAATTAATAAGGAAGTACGTAATACAAAATATTGTAAATATAACGTATAAGATCTTGTTAAAATTTTATATCTATTCCTCCTATTCTTGAGCAATATTCCAAAAAATTATGATTTTAGAGCCCAATGTATTGCCCAGCCAAAAGTGCACTGATTTTCAACACTAATTAAAGCTATATATAAACAAATTCAATGATATATACCCCAATAATAATTAAGGAACAATAAATAAAATGATAGTTTTTTAAATCATTCATAAAGATTTTGGTTTTCATAGGTTGTTAGAGAGTTGAACAATGATTTTTTCCCCCATGTTGTCAAAGATTTAAATAATACTGAAAATAGATGGCGAACAGTTGATCAAAATGAATATAATAAATTTAATATTTTGAAAATAACTTAGATAGATTGATTCAAGAAATCATAATAGCTTAGTTGGTTGATTATCTGAATTTTTTTATCTTATAAACAATATTTCCAAAATAATATTTTGTTACTTACGAACACAAAAAATAAGTAAATGGCCACTTATTTTCTTGAAAATCATCCGAGCAGTATGTATAGTCTCACAATGATTTACGACATATTTTGGCATACATGAGCCAATTTAAAAGGATTATGCGATTTTTTTAGTTTTTTGTTTAGCCCATGAATATTTTGGTGCGATGACTTTCGATCGAGTTTTGCAAACTCTTATAGAACCTTCGTAGGGAGTTGGGGGAGCAGTACTTATAGACTCATCATGACCCATGACATATTTTGGTATTTAGGGGTAACTTTAAATGAATTAGATCACTTTCTCAGTTTTTCGTTTGTGTAGGCCCATAAATATTATGGTAATATGACTTCTGAAAGATTCTTTCGCAAAATCTTTACGGAACCCTCAATCGAAAGTTGGGGGAGTAGTACGTATAGTCTCACAATATGAAGACTCCATTTTGAACATTTAGAGATCAATTTAGAAGAATCATGTGATTTTCTCAGTTTTTCGCATGTGTTAGCATATGAATATTTTGATTTTTGGTGATATCACTTTCAGACGCCCCCCCTTCCCCACAAGGTATATCTCGCGCCTATGGGCCGCTATAACTATCCAAGAAGACACTCGAAACTGGAAGGATAAATAAACCCACCCGATGGATTGCCGAGCTACAAGTCCTACGACACAAGAACGGGATTCTCTAAGACTTCAATCAACCCCTTCGTACTTCGATCCAATCAATCAATCGATCAAGAGGCTAATCTCTTTTGTTTGGGCCGGTAGCTAAAAGAAAGTCCTCGCTTTCTCTTGAACAAGGGAAGGGCAGCATATCATTAGCTTCAATTGAACAAGCTCAACCTTGAAAAAAAGAAGAAGTGAAAACCCTAAACTTGAAACCCTACCCTTCTTTGCTACTCACTATCTAAGGGGCAAATCCTAAGTCGGTTCTCAAGGCCCGGAAGCTCGGGGATTGAATACCCCTATGTTCTAAGTGACTAGCTTGGCTGGTGATGCGTTCACCCACTTGCACGCTTCCTTGCAAGCACAAAATTCTTAGTTCGCCCGCTACCACACGGGCTGGTGTACTCTTATCCACTAAAGCACTTAAGGGGGGATTTTCGCACTAAGATATAGAATGTTAAAAGCACGCATAGACACACTAATGCTAAGGGCTGGTGCGCATAGCTCTTTCTACTGTGGAATTCTAGTCCGTTGTACCTAACCTCTATTCACATCGCAAATAATGGATAAGGCGCATCTGATCTTTCTTCTTCAGTGCCAAGCATAAAAGTGATTTTTTGTGAAACCTTTACGGAACTCTCCGTAGGAAGTTGGGGGAGCAGTATGTACATTCTCAATTTTAAAGTCCATTTTGGACATTTAGGGATCAATTTACAAAAAATATACGATTTTCTCAATTTTTCGCATGTGTTAGCCGATGTATATTTTAATCATATGACTTCTGAACAAGTTTTTGCAACCTTTGTAGAACACTCGATACGGTGTTGTAGTTTCACAATTATTATTATCCATTTTGGGCATTAAGGGGCCAATTTATAAGATTAGGCTATTTACTCTATATTTCGTGTGTGTTAGCCCATAATATTTTAGTGAAATGACTTCTGGACGATTTCTTTACAAAATCTTTACGCAATCTCCGTAGGGAGATGGGGAGTAGTACGTACAGTCTCACAATTTTGGGCATTTAGGGGCTAATTTTCTGAAATTAGGTATTTTTTTCAGTTTTTCATGTGTCTTAGCCCATGAATATTTCTGTGACATATCTTTCAGATGATTTCTTGGCAAAACCTCTACGGAACCCTCCGAAGGGAGTTGGAGAGCAGTACATAGTGTCTTACAAATTTTAGAGTCCATTTTGACATTTAGGGACTAATTTACATGAATTATGCAATTTTCTCAGTTTTTTGTGTGTATTAGCCAATGAATATTTTGGTGATATGACTTCCGGATGATGTCTTTCCAAAACCTTTACGGAACCATCCACATGGAGTTAAGGGAGAAATATGTATAGTCACATAACTTTTAGAGTCCATTTTGGGCATATAGAGGCTAATTTACAGAAATTTGGTGATTTTCTCATTTTTTTTTTCTTATGTGTTAGCCCATGAGTATTTAGGTGATATTGCTTCCGGACGATTTTTTTGCAAAATATTTAGGGAACCCCCTGTAGGGAGTTGGGGAGAAGTACGTACAATTGATGTGAGTCCAAATATATAATTTTAATTATTATTTGTCTCATATTTCGTATTTTTATGTGTCCTTTTTTAACATGAATTTATGAATTATGCTTAATAATATATTTATTTATAGGAGTAAATTAATATAAAAATAAAAAAATTTGAATCTAAAATAAATTAAAAATAAAAAGATTATAGAAGGAAATCATAATACATTAAATTAAATATTATATTAATATTTCAATAATTTTGAAGGCTAGCAGAAAGTAAAGTAAAGAAAGTGATGGTTTGCTACTGCTTCCACGTGGCACAAATTGAAGACCTCACAAATTGTTAAGGCGGTTTCACGCGTACATTGAGTTCTTTTAGTTTTTGGGTTCTCAATTTATTTTGGACTCAATTATTTTAATAAGGGTTTTTAGATCAATATAATCAATAAAGTATACAAAGTCGTTAATACTTTTCAGGATTCCTTTCTTCATTTCCTTTTTCTTAGACATTAGTTGCTAAGGACCTTATTCTGAGGCTGTGATTAGGTACGAATGATTGTTGAACATTGATTTCGTTTTGATGAATTTAGTTATCGCTTAAATTACTTTTGTATTCTTTTTTAATAATTCATGCTTGATCACCATAGTAATAAATATATTGTCTATTCTTGAACTGAATAGACAAAGATGTAGATAGACCAAAGAATACGAAAAGCTCGATCTCTCTTGCATATCACTTGTTCAGATTCATGTTCAGGATTGACACCCAGACGAACACCAAGCTTGGTTACAAAACATGATGAAATATAAATGCTCACCAATTAAGTGTTGTCTATTCTCGTTCAATGATGTAGTTAGACAGTAAATTGAAATAGGCGACTAGAGGTCGAGAGATCATGATCATAAAATCAACCCTGTAAATCAGTAATTTGATAACCATATGAAATTCATGAAAGAGATATAATACATAAATTCTTAGTATGATGCAGCTTTGGAATTGCCCCAATAGTTGTTAGGTAATTTTGGTATTTAATTTTTGTATTCTTTTATTTATAAATTAAATCTTTTGGCATGCTTGAATAAATAGTTAGACTAGTATTAATTTAGTAAAAAAGTTAATCAACAAGTCCTTTGGGTTCGATACTTTGACTCTTTTAGAGTCATTATATTACTTGTGCGACCACGTACACTTACGTGTGCAATTTGAAGCAATAACATTCTCACAGTTTTTAGAGTCCATTTAAGATATTTAGCATCCAATTTACAAGAATTAGGTATTTTTCTCATTTTTTCGTGTGTGTTAGCGCATGAATATTTTGGTAAAATAACTTCTAAAAAGTTTCTTTGCTAAACCTTTACGGAACCCTCTAGGATTTTTCATTGCGGCTTAGGGTTTAGGGCTTTGGGTTCTTTAGGTTTAGGGGTTCTTAAAGTTTTCTTTAGGGAGTTTTAAGGGAATTTTAGGTTTATGATTTTTAGGGATTTTTAGGTTTATGATTTTTTTGGGGTTTTTACGATTTTTTTAGGGCTTAGAGTTCAGGGCTCAGGATTAGGTTTAGGGGTTTTAAAAGTTTTTTTAGGGTTTTTTAGGCTTTAAATTTTTTATGGGTAAGGGCTTCTTGAGCTTTAGATAAATTACTCAATTTTTCGTGTGTATTAACCCATTGATCTGGCGCCAAGAGCACCTAAAAAAAATTTCTCAAATTTTTTTATGAGGACCTCCGTATTGAGTTGGGGAACCATCACGTATACTTACACCATTTTTTTCACGCCCATTTTCGCATTTACAGGCCCTTTTTTATGAATCACGCAAATTTTCTCAATATTTTGTGTGTATTAGCCCATGGATCTGGCGCCCGGAGCACCCAAATATTTTTCTCAAAAAATATCATGAGCACATCCGTATTGAGTTGGGGAACCATCACGTATACTCACACTATTTTTCCACGCCAATTTCCGCATTTACAGGGCTTTTTTAGAAATCATGCAAATTTCTCAATTTTTCATGTGTAGTATTAACCCATTGATCTAGCGCCCGGAGATCCCAATTTTTTTTCTCAAAAAACTTTATGAGGACCTCCATATTGAGTTGGAAAACCATCACGTATACTCACACCACTTTTTTCACGTCCATTTCCGTATTTACAGTCCCTTTTTTAGGAATCGTGTAAATTTCTCAAATTTTTGTGTGTATTAGCCCATGGATCAAGCGCCTAGAGCACCCAAAATTTATTTCTCAAAATAATTTATGAGGACCTCCATATTGAGTTGCGGAACCATCACATACACACACCATTTATTTTACGCCCATTTTCACATTTACATGTCTTTCTTTAGGAATCACGATAATTTCACAATTTTTCGTATGTATTAGCCCATGGATCTAGTGTTCGGAGCATCCACATTATTTTCTCAAAAAACTTTATGAGGACCTCCATATTGAGTTGAGGAACAATCACGCATACTCAAACTATTTTTTTCACGCCCATTTCCGTATTTACAGGACCTTTTTAGGATTCACATAAATTTCACAATATTTCGGCTGTATTAGCCCATGGATAAAGCGCCCGGAGCACCCAAAATTTTTCCCCTCAAAATACTTTATAAGGACCTCCAGAATGAGTTGGGGAACCATCACGTATACTCACACCATTTTTTTCACGTTCATTTCCGCATTTACAAGCCCATTTTTAGGAATCACGTAAATTTCTCAACTTTTCGTGTGTATTAGCCCGTGGATAAGGCGCCCTGAGCTCCTAATATTTTTTTCTCAAAAAACTTTATGAGGACCTCCATATTGAGTTGGGGAACCATAACGTATATTCACACCATTTTTTTATGCGCATTTCCGCATTTACATCCCCTTTATAGAAAACACGCAAATTCTTCAATTTTTGTGTGTATTAATTAACCCATGGATCTGGCGCCTGGAGCACCTAAATTTTTTTTCTCAAAAATATTTATGAGGACATCTGTATTAAGTTGGGGAACCATCACGAATACTAACACCATTTTTTATCACACCCATTTATGTACTTACATGCTCATTTTTTAGGAATCGCGCAAATTTCTAAATTTTTCGTGTGTATTAGCCCATAGTTTTGGCTTCCAGAGCACCCAAATATTTTTTTCTCAAAAAACTTTATGAGAACCTCCATATTGAGTTGGGGAACTATCACGTATACTTACACCATTTTTTTCATGCTTATTTCCGCTTTTACATGGCCTTTTTTAGGAATCACTTAAATTCAGAATTTTTCATATTATTACCCCATGGATTTGGCACCCATTGCAACCAAAATATTTTTTCAAAAAACTTTATGAGGACCTTCATGTTGAATTGGGGGAACCTTCTCGTTTACTCAAAATATATTTTCATGCCCATTTCTGCATATACAGTCCCTTTCTTGGGAATCACAAAAAAATTCTTAATTTTTCGTGTGTTTTAGCTCATGGATCTGGCACCCATTGCAACCAAACCATTTTTTTCAAAAAACTTTATAAGGACCTCCGTGTTGAATTGAGGGAACCTTCACGTTTACTCAAATATTTTTTCATGCCCATTTCTGCATTTACAGTCCCTTTCTTGGGAATCACAAAAAACTTCTTAATTTTTCGTGTGTTTTAGCTCATGGATCTGGCGCCAGAGCACCCAATTTTCTTTTATCAAAAAACTTTATGAGGACATTCGTATTGAGTTGGGGAACCATTACCTATACTCACACCATCTGTTTACGCCCATTTTCGCATTTACAGGCCTTTTTTTAGGAATTGCGTGAATTCCTCAATTTTTTGTGTGTATTATCCCATGTATGTGGCGCTCAGAACACCTAAATTTTTTTATCAAAAAACTTTAAGCGGAACTCTGTATTGAGTTGAGGAACCATCATGTATACACACACCATTTTTTTCACGCTAATTTCCGCATTTACAGGCCCTTTCTTAAGAATCACGCAAATTACTAAATTTTTTGTGTGTATTATCTGGCGCTCGGAGAACCCAAAATATTTTTCTTAAAAATATATTATGAGGACATCCGTATTGAGTTGGGGAACCATCACGTATACTCACACCATTTATTTTTCATGCCCATTTCCACATTTAAAAGATCTTTCGTAGGAATCCCACAAATTTCTTAATTTTTCGTGTGTATTAGCTCATGAATCTAGCGCCCGAAGCATCCAAAAAAAAATTCTCAATTTTTTTTTTTACGACTTGGGTATTGAGTTGGGGAACCATCGCGTATACTTATACCATTTTTTCACGCACATTTCCACATTTACATGATCTTTATAGGAATCACGCAAATACCTCAATTTTTCGGGTGTATTAGCCCATGAATCTTGCTTTTATAGCACCCAATTTTGTTTTTGCTCAAAAAATATTATGAGGACCTCCGTATTGAGTTGTGAAACCATCACGTATACTCACACCATTTTTTCACGTCTAATTCCGTATTTAGAGGTTTTTTTTTTTGAAATTACGCAAATTCCCAATTTTTCTTGTGTATTAATCTATTGATCTGGCTCTCGAAGCACCAATTTTTTTTTCTCAATAAACTTTATGAGGATCTCCGTATTGAGTTAGGGAATCATCACGTATACTCACACCATTTTTTCATGCCCATTTCTGCATTTACGGACCCTTTTTTAGAAATCGAGTAAATTTCTCAATTTTTTGAGTGTATTAGCTCATGGATATGGCTCCAGAGCACCCAAACAAATTTTCTTAAAAAAATTTATGAGGACCTTAGTATTGAGTTGGGGAACCATCACGTATACTCACACCATTTTTCTCACGCCCATTTTCGTATTTACAGGACCTTTCTTAGAAATCGCGAAAATTTCTCATTTTTTTTTGTATTACCCCATGAAACTGGCCCCTGGAGCACCCAAAATATATTTCTAAAAAATCTTTATAAGGACCTGCGTATTGAGTTGGGGAAACATTATGTATACTCACACCATTTATTCACACCCATTTCCATATTTACATGCCCTTTTTAAAGAATCATGCAAATCTCTAAATTTTTCGTGTGTATTAGCCCATGGATCTGCCGCCCAGAGCGCCCAATTTTTTTTTCTCAAAATACTTTATAAGGACCTCCGTATTGAGTTGGGGAATCATCACGTATACTCAAATCATTTTTATCACGCCAATTTCCGAATATATAGGCCTCTTTTTCGGGAATTACTTAAATTTCTCAATTTTTCGTGTGTATTAAATGCCAATAGATATGACTCTTGGAGAATCCAATATTTCTTTCTCAAAAAACTTTATGAGGACCTCTGTATTGAGTTGGGGAACCATCATGTATATACACAACAATTCTTTTCACGCCATTTCCGCATTTACAGAACCGTTTTAAGAAATCGCGCAAATTCCTCCATTTTTCGTGTGTATTACCCCATTGATCTGGCATTCGAAGAATCCAAAAAAAAATTCTCTAAAACTTTATGAGGATCTCCGTACTGAGTTAGGGAACCATCAAGTATTGTCACACCATTTTTTAACACACATTTCCGCATTTCAAGGCCCTTTTTTAGGAATCGTGCAAATTTCTCAATATTTCGTATGTATTAGCCTATAGATCTGACGCCCGTAGTACACCAAAAAAAATTTCTCAAGAAACTTTATGAGGGCCTCCGTATTGAGTTGGGGAACCATCACGTATACACACACCATTTATTTCACGCCCATTTTCACATTTACATAACTTTTTTAGGAATCACGATAATTTCACAATTTTTCGTATGTATTAGCCCATGGATCTAGCGTTCGGAGCATCCACATTTTTTTCCTCAAAAAACTTTATGAGGACCTCCATATTGAGTTGAGGAACAATCACGCATACTCAAACTATTTTTTTCACGCCTATTTCCGTATTTACAGGACCTTTTTTAGAATTCGCATAAATTTCACAATATTTCGGCTGTATTAGCCCATGGATAAAGCGCCCGTAGCACCCAAATTTTTTCCCCTCAAAATACTTTATAAGGACCTCCGGAATGAGTTGGGGAACCATCACGTATACTCACACCATTTTTTTCACGTTCATTTCCGCATTTACAAGCCCATTTTTAGGAATCACGTAAATTTCTCAACTTTTCGTGTGTATTAGCCCGTGGATAAGGCGCCCTGAGCTCATAATATTTTTTCCTCAAAAAACTTTATGAGGACCTTCATATTGAGTTGGGGAACCATAACGTATATTCACACCATTTTTTTATGCGCATTTCCGCATTTACATCCCCTTTATAGAAAATACGCAAATTCTTTAATTTTTTGTGTGTATTAATTAACCCATGGATCTGGCGCCTGGAACACCTAAATTTTTTTTCTCAAAAATATTTATGAGGACATTTGTATTGAGTTGGGAAACCATCACGAATACTAACACCATTCTTTATCACACCCATTTATGTATTTACATGCTCGTTTTTTAGGAATAGCGCAAATTTCTAAATTTTTCGTGTGTATTAGCCCATAGTTTTGGCTTCCAGAGCACCCAAATATTTTTTTCTCAAAAAACTTTATGAGGACCTCCATATTGAGTTGGGGAACTATCACGTATACTTACACCATTTTTTTCATGCCTATTTCCGCTTTTACATGGCCTTTTTTAGGAATCACTTAAATTCACAATTTTTCGTATGTATTACCCCATAGATTTGGCACCCACTGCAACCAAAACATTTTTCTCAAAAAACTTTATGAGGACCTTCATGTTGAATTGGGGGAACTTTCACGTTTAATCAAAATATACTTTCATGCCCATTTCTGCATATACAGTCCCTTTCTTGGGAATCACAAAAAAATCCTTAATTTTTCGTGTGTTTTAGCTCATGGATCTGGCACCCATTGCAACCAAACCATTTTTTTCAAAAAACTTTATGAGGACCTTCGTGTTGAATTGGGGGACCCTTCACGTTTACTCAAAATATTTTTTCATGCCCATTTCTGCATTTACAGTCCCTTTCTTGGGAATCACAAAAAAAATCCTTAATTTTTCGTGTGTTTTAGCTCATGGATCTGGCGCCAGAGCACCCAATTTTCTTTTATCAAAAAACTTTATGTGGACATCCGTATTGAGTTAGGGAACCATTACGTATACTCACACCATTTTCTTACGTCTATTTCCGCATTTACAGGCCTTTTTTTAGGAATTGCGTGAATTCCTCAATTTTTCGTGTGTATTAGCACATGTATGTGGCGCCCAGGACACCCAAATTTTTTTATCAAAAAACTTTATGCGGAACTCTGTATTGAGTTGAGGAACCATCATGTATAAACACACCATTTTTTTCATGCTCATTTCCGCATTTACAGGCCCTTTCTTAAGAATCACGCAAATTACTAAATTTTTTGTGTGTATTATCTGGCGCTCGGAGAACCCAAAATATTTTTCTTAAAACTATATTATGAGGACCTCCGTATTGAGTTGGGGAACCATCACGTATACTCACACCATTTATTTTTCATGCCCATTTCCACATTTAAAAGATTTTTCGTAGGAATCCCACAAATTTCTTAATTTTTCGTGTGTATTAGCTCATGGATCTAGCGCCCGAAGCATCCAAAAAAAAATTCTCAAAAAACTTTTTGGCGACTTGGGTATTGAGTTGGGGAACCATCACGTATACTTACACCATTTTTTCACGCACATTTCCGCATTTACATGATCTTTTTAGGAATCACGCAAATACCTCAATTTTTCGGGTGTATTAGCCCATGAATCTTGCTTTTATAGCACCCAATTTTTTTTTTGCTCAAAAAATATTATGAGGACCTCAGTATTGAATTGTGAAACCATCACGTATACTCACACCATTTTTTCACGTCTAATTCCGTATTTAGAGGTTTTTTTTTTGAAATTACGCAAATTCCCAATTTTTCTTGTGTATTAATCTATTGATCTGGCTCCCGAAGCACCAATTTTTTTTTCTCAAAAAACTTTATGAGGACCTCCGTATTGAGTTAGGGAACCATCACGTATACTCACACCATTGTTTCATGCCCATTTCTGCATTTACGGACCCCTTTTTAGAAATCGAGCAAATTTCTCAATTTTTCGATTGTAATAGCTCATGGATATGGTTCCAGAGCACCCAAAAAAAAATTCTTAAAAAAATTTATGAGGACCTTAGTATTGAGTTGGGGAACCATCACGTATACTCACACCATTTTTATCACGCCCATTTTCGTATTTACAGGACCTTTTTTAGGAATCGCGAAATTTTTATTATTTTTTTTGTGTATTACCCCATGAAACTAGCGCCTGGAGCACCCAAAATATTTTTCTCAAAAATCTTTATAAGGACCTCTGTATTGAGTTGGGGAAACATTATGTATACTCACACCATTTATTCACACCCATTTCCGTATTTACATGCCCTTTTTAAAGAATCATGCAAATTTCTAAATTTTTCGTGTGTATTAGCCCATGGATCTGGCGCCCGGAGCGCCCAATTTGTTTTTCTCAAAAAACTTTATAAGGACCTCCGTATTGAGTTGGGGAACCATCACGTATACTTAAATCATTTTTATCACGCCAATTTCTGAATATATAGGCCTCTTTTTCGGGAATTACTTAAATTTCTCAATTTTTTGTATGTATTAAATGCCAATGAATATGACTCCTGGAGCATCCAATATTTCTTTCTCAAAAAACTTTATGAGGACCTCTGTATTGAGTTGGGGAACCATCATGTATATACACACCATTTTTTTTCACGCCCATTTCCGCATTTACAGAACATTTTACAGAAATCGCGCAAATTCCTCAATTTTTCGTGTGTATTACCCCATGGATCTGGCATTCGAAGAATCCAAAAAAAAATTCTCTAAAACTTGTGAGGATCTCCGTATTGAGTTAGGGAACCATCAAGTGTTCTCACACCATTTTTTAACACACATTTCCGCATTTCAAGCCCCTTTTTTAGGAATCGTGCAAATATCTCAATATTTCGTATGTATTAGCATATAGATCTGACGCCCGTAGTACACAAAAAAAAAATCTCAAAAAACTTTATGAGGACCTCTGTATTGAGTTGGGGAACTATCACGTATACACACACAATATTTTCACGCCCATTTCTGCATTTACAGTCCCTTTTTTAGGAATCGCGTCAATTTCTAAATTTTTCGTATGTATTACCCCATACATCTGGCGTCTGAAGCACCCAAAAAGGGAATCATCCCAAGACTTTTTTCTCGAAAAAAATTATGAGGACCTCCATATTAAATTGGGGAATCATCACGTATACTCTCACCATTTTTTCACGTTATTTCCGTATTTACAGGCCCTTTTTTAGGAATCGCGCAAATTCCTTAATTTTTTGTGTTTATTAGCCCATTGATCTGGCGCCCGAAGAACCAAAAAAAAAATTCTCAAAAAACTTTATGAGGACCTCTGTATTAATTTGTGGAACAATCACGTATACTCACAATTTTTTTTCATGCCCATTTTCGCATTTATCGGACCTTTGTTGAAATTGCGTAAATTTCTAAATTTGCCATGTGTTTAATATCCCATGGATCTGACTCCCGGAGCACCGAAATTTTTTTTCTCAAAAAACTTTATGAGGACCTCTGTATTGAGTTGGGGAACTATAATGTATACTCAAAACATATTTTTCACGATCCATTTCCACATTTACAGGCCCTTTTTTAGGAATCGCACAAATTTCTCAATTTTTCGTGTGTATTAGCCCTTGGATTTGGTGCCCAGAGTACCCAAAAAAAAATTCTCAAAAAAAATTATGAGGACCTCCATATTAAGTTTGGGAACCATCACATATACTCCCACCATTTTTTCATGCCCATTTCTGCATTTACAAGCCTTTTTTAGGAATCACGCAAATTCCTCAATTTTCGTATATATTAGCTCATGGATCTGGCGCCAGGAGAACCCAAAACTTTTTTTCTCAAAAAAATTTATGAGGACCTCTGTATTGAGTTAGGAAACCATCACGTATACTCAAACCCATTTTTCACACCGATTTCCGTATTTACAGGCCATTTCTTAGGAATCGTGTAAATTCTCAATTTTCGTGTGTATTAGCCCATGGATCTAGCGCCTGGAGCACCTAATTTTTTTCTCTCAAAAAAACTATATGAGGACCTCCGCATTGAGTTGGGGAGTCATCATGTATACTCACACCATTTGTTTCACGCCCATTTTCGTATTTACATGCCTTTTCTTCGAAATTGCACAAATTTCTCAATTTCTCGTGTGTATAATGCCCATGGCTCTGACGCCCAAAGCATTTAGTGTTTTTTCTCAAAAAACTTTACAAGGACCTCCGTATTGAGTTGGGAAACCATCACATATACTTACTTTTTTTCACGCCCATTTTCATATTTACAGGCCTTTTCTTAGCAATCGCGTAAATTCCTTAATTTTTCGTGTGGATCTGGCGCCTAGAGCACCCAAAATTTGTTTCTCAAAAACCTTTATAAAGACATCCGAATTGAGTTAGGGAGTCATCACGTATAATCACACCAAATTTTTCACGACCATTTCCGCATTTACTTGCCATTTCTTAGAAATCACTCAAATTCATGGATCTGGCTCCCGAAGCACCTAAAAAAAAATTCTCAAAGAACTTTAAGAGGACCTCCGTATTGAGTTGGGGAACCATCACGCATATTCACACAATTTTTTTCGCGCACATTTCCGCATTAACAGGCCCTTTCTTAAGAATTACACAAATTCTTCAATTTTAAGTGTGTATTAGCTCATTGATCTGGCGCCCGAAGAACCCAATTTTTTTTAAGTGAACCTTCGTATTAAGTTGGGGAACCATCACGTATACTAACACCATTCTTTTTCACGCCCATTTCTGGATTTATAGGCCCTTTCTTAGTAATCGCGCAAATTCCTCAATTTTTTATGTGTATTAGCCATGGATCTGGCGCACGAAGCACCCAACAAAAAATTCTCAAAAAACTTTATGGGGACCTCCATATTGAATTAGGAAACTATCACGTATACTCAAACCATTTTTTTCACGCCTATTTCCGCATTTACAGGCCCTTTCTTAGAATCGCGCAAATTACTCAATTTTTCATATGTATTAGCCCATGGATCTGACGCCCAGAGCACCCAAATATTTTTTCTCAAAAAATTTATGAAGACCTCCGTATTGAGTTAAGCAACCATCACGTATACTCACACCATTTTTTTCACGTTCATTTCCGCATTTACAGACCCTTTCTTAGTAATCACACATATTTCTCAATTTTCGTGTGTTAATGCTTATAGATTTGGCCCCCGGAGCACCCAAAAAAAAAATCTTAGAAAACTTTATTACGACCTCTGTATTGAGTTATGGAACCATCACATATACTCACATCATTTTTTTTCACGCCCATTTCCGCATTTAAAGCCCCATTTTTAGGAATCGCGCAAATTACTTAATCTTTTGTGGGTATATTAGCCCATGGATCTGGCGCCTGGAGCACTAAAACAAAATCTCAAAAAATATTATGAGGACTTTCATATTGAGTTGGGGAACCATCACGTATACTCACATCATTTTTTTCATGCCCATTTCCGCATTTACAGGCCCTTTCTTAGGAATCGCGCAAATTTCTCAATTTTTCGTATGTATTAGCCCATGGATCTGGCACTTGAAACACCCAAAAAAAAATCTCATAAAACTTTATGAGGACCTCCATATTGAGTTGTGGAACCATAACGTATACTCACACCATTTTCGCATTATAGGCCTATTTTTAAGAATCGTGCAAATTTCTCAATTTTGTGTGTGTATTAGCCCAAGGATCTGGCGCCCCGGCGCACTCTAAATTTTTTCTCAAAAGACATTATGAGGACCTCAGTATTGAGTTGGGGAACCATCACGTATACTCACACCATTTTTTTTCACGCCTATTTCTGCATTTACATGCCTTTTGATATAAAATCGTTCAAATTCCTTAATTTTTCGTGTGTATTAGCCTATGGATCTGGCGCCCAGAGCATCCAAAAATAATTTTCTCAAAAAACATTATGAGGACCTCCGTATTGAGCTGTGGAACCATCACGTATAGTCACGTCATTTGTTTCTCTCCTATTTCCGCATTTACAGGTTCTTTCTTACGAATCGCGCAAACTCCTCAATTTTTCGTGTGTATTAGCCCATAGATTTGGCGCTCGGAGCACCCAGATTTTTTTTTCTTAAAAAACTTTATGAGGATCTCTGTATTGAGTTGGGGAACCAACACGTATACTCACATAATTTTTTTCTTGCCCATTTCCGCATTTACAGGCTCTTTCTTAGGAATTGCACAAATACCTCAATTTTTCGTGTGTATTAGCCCATGGATTTGGCGCTAGGAGCACCTCAGATTTTTTTATCAAAAAACTTTATGAGGACCTCCATATTGAGTTGGGGAACCATCTCATAAACTTACACCATTTTATCACGCTCATTTCCCCATTTACAGGTCATTTCTTAGGAATCATGGAAATTTCTCAGTTTTTCGCGTGTATTAGTCCATTGATCTGGCGCCCGAAACACCCCAAAGATTTTTTTTCTCCGAAATTTTTATTCTGTATTGAGTTGGGGAACCATCACGTATACTCACACTATTTTTTTCACGCCCATTTCCGCATTTACAGGCCCTTTCTTAGGAATCGCACAAATACCTCAATTTTTCGTGTGTATTAGCCCATAGATCTCGCGCCCGGAGCACCCTAAAAAAATTTCTCAAAAAACTTTATGAGGTCCTCCGTATTGAGTTGGGGAACAATCACGTATACTCGCATCATTTTTTTCACGCTCATTTCTGCATTTACAGGCCCTTTCTTAGGAATCACGCAAATTTCTCAATTTTTCGTGTGTATTAGCCCATGAGTATGGCGCCCGAAGTACCCAAAAGATATTTCTCAAAAAATCTTTATGAGGATCTCCGTATTGAGTTGGGGAACCATCGCGTATACTCACACCATTTTTTATTAGCCCATGGATCTAGCGCCCGGAGCACCCAAAAAAAAATTATCAAAAAACTTTATGAGGACCTCCATTTTGAGTTAGGGAACACGTAACACCATTTTTTTTAACGCTCATTTCCACATTTACAGGCCCTTTCTTAGAAATCGCGTAAATTCCTCAATTTTCGTGTGTATTAGCCCATGAAACTAGCTCCCAGAGCACCCAGGAGTTGGGGCAGCAGTACGTACTGTTTCACAATTTTAAAGTCCATTAAGGGCATTTACATGACAATTTACAGGAATTGTGCGATTTTCTAAGTTTTTTCATATGTATTAGTCCATGAAAATTTTAATGTTATGACTCTTGGACGATTTTTTTGTGAGACCTTTACGGAACCATCCGTATGGAGTTGGAGGAGCAATACGTACAATCGCATAATTATTATAATCTATTTTGGGATTATGAATATTTTTGTGATATGACTTATGGATGATTTCTTTGTAAAAACTTTATGTAATCCTCCGTTGAGAGTAGGGGAAACAGTAAGTATAGTCTTACAATTTTTAGAATTTATTTTGGAATTAAGGGGCCAATTTACAGAAATTAGGCAATTTTCTTGATTTTTCATGTATTTAGCGCATGAATATTTTTGTTATATGCTTTCAGACGATATCTTTTAGAAACCATTAGGGAACCCTCATAGGGAGTTGGGTAGCAGTACGTACAGCCTTAAAAAATTTAGAGTCCATTTGAATATTTAGAAACAAATTTACATGAATTTGGCAATTTTCTATGTTTTGTGTGTATTATCTCATCAATATTTTGGTGATATGACTTCCAAAAGATTTGTTTTTGAAACCTTACGGAATCCTTTATAGGGAGTTGGGGGAGAATATATTCTCAGCATTTA
>JAJOOO010006299.1:0-14307 GCA_029582685.1 Solanum piurae
AAACAAACTTAAATTTTTTTTTGGGGGTGGGGGGCTGGTAGGGGGTGGGGGTGGGTGGGTTGATGGTAGGGTTGAAAAAATGAAATTTTGAAGTTGAAAATATTTTTTAAAAACAAACTTAAATTATTTTTTTGAGGGTGTGGGACTGGTAAGAGGGTGGGTGGGTGGGTGGGGGGATCGAAGGTAAGGGTGAAAAAAATGAAATTTTGAAGTTCAAAATATTTTTCAAAAATAAACTTAAATTTTTTTTGGGGGGGTGGGAGCTGGTAAGGGGTGGGGGGGGGGTCGAGGGTAGGGGTGAAAATATTTTCCTTCATAGCAAACACACCCTAAAACATGTTTAATGCACTTTAAGCAATGTCAATACTAGTATATGATTTGCTTATTTTACACTATTATTTATTATCCAATATAAAATTAATCAAATAAAAAAAATATAATTAGAATTAACAAAAGAAATGTACATTTAAAATAGATATTTTTGGAGGGCCAAAGACTTCACATTTTCAATTATAGAGAAAAATAATTAATTTTATAGAAGAACATAAAAATGAAGAGAAGTTACAATATATTTTGTCAGGGATAAGGCGGCGCGAAAGGACCTACTTGTGTAGTTCATCTCTTCCAAGGATTAGTTAGCTCCAAATTTTGGATACTCAGACTTCTCCAAAACCTGTAAAAACCACACAAAAAATGACACTAAAAAAATAAAAATAAAATAAAATAAGAAGTTACACTATAAATTGGGTTGCCTCCCAATAAACGCTTAATTTAATGTCACTTTTCTTTCCACTTTGAACTTATGAATTTTATCCCTAACTTTGCATCAATTTTTCTGCTCCTCTCAAGGGGTGGTGGTATAAAAATAAAGGAACTAAGTAATATATGTCGCATCTTGCACTTCTTGGCCCTTAGGTGATGAATATCGTTTTGTCTACGTGGACTAAAAAACCATAGAATGTAGGGATTTTGTTCCTCATCAATACACTCATCCATTAGTTCATATTTTATAGAAAAGTGTTTTGAATGAGATTCAATTGCCTCAACTCCAAAGCAACATTATTTACAACATTATCACTTTTGTACTCTTTCTCAACATCGATATTAAGGAATAAGGTGGAGTTTATTGGTTGAAATTCCTCTTTTTGCTCCACTTATTGATCATCATCCACGACAATTGATAATTGGGCATCAGACGCCTCAATCTTTTTGTGTAAGTGAGTCTCCAAATCATGAATATTTGAGCCAAATTGATCTATTTCTTGTGTGAGCTCAACTCTTCCTTTAATAAGTTGGTTTGTCATGTATGTCAGACCATCACAGATAGACTCATGAAACTTTAGAAGTTGAGTTTGTTCTTGTAGCCAAGATTGGCTCACTATCTCTGTTTCTTCGTAGCTTTCTCTTTGTTGGGCTGTAATCTCTAGGACATTAATTTCTAATTGAATTGTGTCAAGCGCATCTCACAGTTTCGTGATTATTTTTTGCTCTTCCACACATTCAAACATTTGTTCAGCGATTTTTTAATTAACTTTGTCCAGCATGTCCGTACATTCCATAAGTGAATTCACATTGCGCGCCTCTTGTTTTGCATTCTCCACTTCATCGCCCCTACCTGTTAGGGTTTTGCCCTGATTTTCTTACCATAATTTAAGATTTATTTTTCCTTAAAGAAAAGATAAAACATTACCATAAATATTTTTACTTTTCTTGAAAGGAAAATATAATATTCTTTCATATTTGGTTTATTCTTTCCTTTTAGGAAAAGGTTTTAGAGTAGCTAGTTCTTTTCTAGTAGGAAAAGTTTTAGGACTCTATAAATATATGTTTGTTTCTTCTAACATAACAACAATAACATCCACAATGTAGTCATTTAAAGAGTCTTGTTTATGGGGAGATTTTCTCCTAAACATATTTATGCTTTTCTAGTATTAGTTTTCAACAATATGTAGGTCGCTTGACCAAACCATATTATTAATATGTCTTTAGTATGTTTTTATTTGTCGTCTGATTTATCAACCATATGATTTGCAAATTATAAGCTTCTGCATGACGCCCTAATCAACCTTCATAACCCAACACTACCAACAACACAAATAATAGAAGAATCATAATAGGGGTTCGGGGGAAGGGAATAAGATTTAGGACAACCATTCCAATGAATATATTGACGACCACATATATCACATAAAGGACATTCATCAACCAACCACGATTTATCCCAATCATCCATATCAATAAGAGTATCAAATTATTCAAAACACAAAAGAGAAGGAAAAAAAATATTTGTTAAGAAAAAAAACTAAAAAAAAAAAACTTATAAAAACAAAAATTAAATAAATAAAAAGAAAAAATATAACTTAGACAAATAGTTAATTTCTAGGTCCCCGGCAGCGGCGCCAAAAACTTGTTGCTCCCAATTGCACACACAAGTGTACGCGGTCGCACAAGTAATATAGTGGCTCTTAAAAGAACCAGATTATCGAATCCAAAGGACTTGTCAATTAACTATTTTTACTAAATTATACTGATCTAATTAAATAATGCAAGAACAAAATAATAAAATTACTTACAATAGTTGGAAAATCGCAGGGCTGCAGCATGTATTGAATTTCATGTATCATATTTTTGGCTTAGAACTAATTTTAGTTGTCAAGTTACTGATTTATAGGGTTAATTGTATGAGTCGAGCTACACACCTCTAGTCGCCTAGTCCAGTTAGCTATTTAAATGCAAGAACAAAATAATAAAATTACTTACAATAGTTGAAAAATCTCAGGGCTGCAGCATGTATTGAATTTCATGTATCATATTTTTGGCTTAGAACTAATTTTAGTTGTCAAGGTACTGGCCTATAGGGTTAATTGTATGAGTCGAGCTACACACCTCTAGTCGCCTACTCTAGTTAGCTATTTAACTACATCGTTGAGCGGGGATAAATAAACTAACTGACGAGCATTTATATTTCATCCTATTTCGTAACCAAGCAAGTTGTTCGTCCGGGCGTCACTCCTAAACACAAATCACCTCAATCGAATGGGTCGATCAAACTCTCTATATTCTCTGGTCTATCTAATCCATCCTCTCTCGATTTTAAGATTAGGCAATGTATTTATCTCATGGTGATCAAGCACAAAATATCAAAACAAGAATATAGAAGTAACTTATAATGACAACCAATAATTAATTCAAAAAACCTTAAATAATCAACATTGAATCCGTAGCTACAGCCCCAGAACAAGAGTTTTAGCTACTAATATCTAAGAAAATAAGAAGAAGAAAAGAATCCTAAAAAGTATTGACGACTTTCTCTTCAAAAGTACCTCCTCCTTACTCTATATTGATTGTCTAATAATTATTTCTATAGACTATTTATAGATATAAAAAATCCTAAATAAAATAATTGAGTCCAAACTAAATTAGGAATCCAAAACCTAAAAGGATTCCTCTACGCGTGAAACATTGTAGCCGCTCTTTAATTTGTACTCGTCTCTTCCCTTACTGCCACGTGGCAGTAATTCCTTTTGCAGTTCGTAATTTTGCAGGCAATTCTTATATATTACTATATATTATTATATTCAATTTAATTCATTAAGCTGGTTGCTTGATTTTTTTCTTTAATTCGTTTTGATTTCAAACTTCTTCAATTTTACGTCAATTTACTCTTATAAATAAAATACACTATTTAGCACAATTCATAAAATTAATGCTTAAAAAAATAAATATAAATATTAAATATGAGATAAATAATGATTAAAAATATTTATTTTTGACCTCAATAGGTCCATCAGAATTTCCATCCATATATGTCAAAAAGATGATTAATCCTCTTATCAAATCCTGCCAAATCAAATTTTACAATTGTCTACACACATACCTCCCCTTCTCTGCAGAGGACAAAAAAAACAAGAAAGGAAGAAACTATCATAATAACTCCCGCATGCTATCTATCCCCTATGGCCTACAAGAAAAGACACTTGCAAGACCCCAAAATGAATATTGAATTATTTTCTTTTACTAAAGTTTGATTTATCTTCGTGAGATAGTAATAAAATTTGAATACATTTTATTTTCAAACCCCAATTAATAGTATTTTACTCAATTATGTAATTTTTGTTTCATAGTTAACCAACCCAACCACCCTTTTGACCTACAAAGAATGAGAAAAAATTTACTTGATGCATGTATCATTGTAAATATATTGTACTAATTCAATTTTAATTAGATCTTATACATAAGAGTGTTATTTAGAGATTACTTATACACAAGAAGGGGGTGGATTATATATGCCCGATATTTCAACTTAATGAAGAACCAAGTTGTTCAATTACAAAATCTACGAACACAATGATTTTACGTGAAAAACTTCTTTGCTCAAGGAGTAAAAATCATGATCTATGATTTTCCTCAAAACTTCACGAAACAACACGAGCGATTTTAGATTACAACTATATATTATAACCAAGTGAATTAACTCTAAAATACCACTACTATTAAAAAAACTACTAAATACCGACCTTATGAGTATTAATTGCAGGTTTGTGACACTAGCTAATTAAGGTTGATTAATTAGAGCTTAAGAGATTTGTGACATTAGTGCTTGGAAAATTTTCCTTCTCCTTGGACAGATTTACAAGTAAGTCACTTTGATCTAAACGAGAATAATTAAGCATACATTAATTTTTCTGTGTATGGAATAGAATATTATACATTGAATCCTTTGATGAAGAAAATACCATTTTGACTGGAAAAAGGAAGAGATCGATTGTTATCTTTGAAGTTAAGCTCAATCCATCATTGTGAGGATCCAAGAATCAACTCTAAGGTCTCATCACCCTTGAAGTTTTGACTCTTACCGCTGTGAGGATCCAAGAATCAACTCTAAGGTCTCATCACCCTTGAAGTTTTGACTCTTACCGCCAACAGGACTTGCATTGGGACAAAAACACATTTTAAGTATTAAAAACAGAAAAAGGGTCTGATATAACCTTAATTTTTTATTATCTAGAGCTGATATCCTTGGTATAAAAAAGGCTCACATATATTGATATTGTTATATAAATAACTCACATATACTTCTATTGTTATAAATGTGGCTCACATATACCTTTTTATCTAACTGAAGTGAAAAATTAAATTTTTTGATTTTTAATTCCAAAGAAATTCATCTAGGGGTATGTATTGTCATTTTCACATATGATTTTTTTTTACTTCTTTATTTATTATTATTTGAATTTCTTATTCTATTTTTTCCTTCCATTCTTTTGGTGTAGAAATATAGAATTAAAACAAAAGAAGTATGAGTGGAAAAAGAGAAAAAAGTAAGAAACAAGAAGTAAAACTAATTTCTTTTTAGGGAAAATACATAAAATCCCCCTCAAACTTGTCACCAAAACTTACTTTAGTACTACAACTTTACGTGCATTTAAATACCCCCTTAAACTACTTGTAAGTGAATTTAATATCACCTTAGTGGCTGACGTGGCAAATTACAAAGTTTTAGGCGCGTATAAAGAAAAAATTAAAAAGAAAAACAAGTGGGTCCCACTTTGTTGTTGTTCAACTACCCCTGTTTCATATCCTCTTTCTCTCAAATTGTTTCAACTCTCTCTAAAATTCACTGTTGCTCAATCACGAAGGACATCACCGCCACCCCCTTTTTTCCTCGTTCATCACTGCTCCATAAGAGACTAGGTGCCCTGAAATCACCCGATCTCGTCAAAAAAATTCACCACGCCGGCGACCTGAACAAAACGCCGGCCATACTCGTTTCCTTGGCTTTTTTTCATTTTTCCTATTTTTTTCATTTTATGTGTTCTTATTTTTCCGGCAACCAAGGTACGGTCTGAAAACCTTCAGATCTGCCAATTTTGAGCCTAATATAACAAAAATGACTCTGATAATTGCCGTTGAAGCAGTCGCCGACAGTTGCCGTTGAAGCTCTAGCAACTCCAGCTTTAATGATGATAATATATTATATATGTATCGCTCTATTTCTCTGTTTGACACACAATATTCATCAAATTATTAGAAATGTTGTGTGTGTTAATTTTCTATCCTAGGCTTGTAATGGAGAAGATGGAGCGAAGAAGAAGACGAGTACACAGTGAAAATGAGAATAAAAATATATGGAAGAGCAAAAAAAAAATGAAAACTAAAAACAAAAAATGACATGGAAAAAGAAGAAAGAAATGAAAACTAATTTTTTTCACCCTATGACGTTGTCAACGTGTCACTGAGGTGGTGCTGATGTGGCACGCGTGTATATCACCTCCCAACCATGAAATTGGTATTGTATATATAAGGTGTTATTTAATTCACCTGAAAGTTCTTTAAGGGGGTGTTTAAACACCCGTAAAGTTACAATGCTAAAGTGAGTTTTGTGGACAAGTTTGAGGGGGATTTGATGTATTTTCCCTTTTTTTTTAGCTATATTGTAATTTATTTTTGTATTTATAAAAACAAATCGGGGTATATATGATGAATTTTACAAGAAAATTAGTGACAAAATAAATTTGACCGTCAAATAATGAATTCAAATTAGTCGTTGAATTAAAGAAGAAAAAAAATACGTGTGAGAAGGATCAAATATATGCTTACATTTTAAAATTTATTTTTCACCTCCGTTAACATATATTTTAGTCATTCGTACAATAATAGGAGTATATATAAGTCACTTTTATAACGAAAAATATATCTACTCTAAACGACAAGTTGAAGAGTATATCATGCCCTTAAAAAAATTGATTAACAAAGAGAGTTATATGTAAATTCTAGAATACTCAATATAATTTGCCAGAGCGTATGACCTTTTCTAAGATCAGTCTACACATTTTGGTTTTTAGGGAAGTTATATATTTGATGGATCAATCAAAATAATTAGAAAAAATGTCTAAAATAATATTTTATATTCTGATCGAATTTACAGGAATACACTACTGTTTTATAGAGTCCTATAATTTTTCACCTCCCATCCCATTCTAATATTTTTTAAAGTATTTTTTTTTTGTTGATATTTATCGGTTAATTGAATAACAAATTAAGCTTTGTGCTTTTTTGTTTATACACACATGTTGATCAAAAGACAAAAAAAAATTAAAAAATTGAAGGGGTTTTATTTGCACTCTTCGAATTAAAAAAAATGAACCCTCTCATTTACATTTTAATTTTTCTATCAAGAAGCTATTTGAATATCCTGAAATTTAATCTCCTTCATCACTATAGTTTTTTCATAATCAGATTTTGACTTGTGTCATATCAAAAAATGCCTTGAGAAAATATTCAAAGGTACACAAAATATGAATGTATTACTGTAAATCCAATCATAATTTAAGCGTTGTTTTAGCCATTTGTTAAAATTGTTACATTCATTAGTCAAATGTAAACATAAAACATATATACTATTTTGTGTCAAAAATATATTTTTTATTTGCATCAAATAATAATATAAAAATCTATATATTTCTTAACTACTATTATAGTGAACTACCATCCAATAGATTTCCCTTTTGTCATTGAGCTAAATTTCACATTTAAAAGTGAACAACCATCCAATAGATTTCCCTGTTGCCATTGAGCTAACTTTTGTTAGGATTTTGTCACAAGTTTTCTTTATCATATTTGAGTTTTACTTTTCTTTTGAAGGAAAATTAGAGTATTACCATAAATATTTTAACTTTTCTTAAAAGAAAAATATAATTCTCTTGCATATTTGATTATTCTTTTTAGAGGAAATATATTAAATCCTATAAATTGAAGACCCCTTTTTTATACGATAAACACAATAACATCCATAATATAGTCATTAAATAATTTTTTTTATGGAAAGATTATCTCCCTAACATGTTTATGCTACTTTCAATATTAATTTATAATATTTAGGACGATTGATCAAACCATATTAAATATGTTTTTGATATGCTTTTATTTGTTATATGATTTATCACAAACATGATTCGCAATTATAAGTTTTTGCATTACGCCCTGATTCTTTCGAACTCAACAAATTTCACATCAAAAGATTTGATAATTTTTATTTTGCAGACAAACTTGGCTCATGTGCTAGCGAGGGACATAATTTAAGTAGTAAGCTATAGAAAAATGTACATTATTAATAGAATTTAATCAATAATATTATGTTAGTTATTATTCTTGTTAGATTAGAATTTATAATAAAAATAAGGAGAAAAGTACATAAATTATCTTCTAAAAGTAAATTAATTACTTTGATTTGTCTTCTCCCTTACTCTTATGCCTCCTTTTGTTTTGAAGTCCACGTGAGTTCTTCTTCTTCTTCTTCTTTTGTCATTTTATTTTACACAGTTTTTGTTTTTTATTCTTTTCTTTTATTATTTTGTCTTTTAGCAACAATTAGTGCATCCTTATTGTAACAGCAATTAGTGCATCTTTAGAGAGAGTAAAAAAAGACCTATCCAAAATGTCTAGGCGTAAATTATTAGTTTTATCTTTAAATTATTGATAATTTTAAAATTATTTATTTATTTGATTATCTAAATTTAGATACACCATCAATCTGTCACATGACATAGCAAAAGGGTCTCAAACTCTTGTAGGAGCATAAATTCTTACTAAAAAACATAATACATAGATGTGGTCTTTAATTTAATTTAATTTCACATTTATCCCCTTAACATTGGATACACACGAGTAGATACTTTAACTTGTATAAAGTTGAACAAGTAAACACATGAGTCTTACGTGACATTATACACCTAGAAGACCACGTATGATAAAAATTGCCATGTAGGATGCTCCATCATCAATACAAAAGGTTAAGGGTCCTAATGCTTCACAAAGGAGAACCACAACACTAATTCAATTCAGTAACTTGGCAACTTAATATACTCTACGTAGGCGTTTGATCATGAAATATCATATCATGATATGAAATTGTGAGATGGAATCAGTATTTGAACCTGCAATTTCACGCTGATTTCATCTCATGATTTCATATCATGAGATAGAATACCATATTCTTCAAAAATCATGACATGGGAATTCCATATCATGATTTATTGGAATTTTTAAAATACAAAAGTTAACCCACAAGTTTATATTTTGTTAAAACAACCTCACATTATATTTACTACACATTTATTTCATATGTAAATAAAATTAATAATCACATCATTATTTTTTTTTCAAAATTTATTATTCTCACCAACATAAAATTGATTATTGCTTTCAATTTGGTAAATATAAATGATAAAGTAAGAATTAATTTGGTGAATATAAATACAAATGGAAGGAGTAATACTTTTTTGGTTTTCGTAATAAAAAAACTTTTCTTTCGGCTACATATGAAAATATTTAACGCAATTTAAAATGAAAAGGGACAAAATTGGTGATGTATGTTTGATAATCACTACTTCCAATATGTTTGATTTTAGTACGAAATTAATGCATTGAAAATTGCACACAAGTGAAACAATGCATGAACCATGTGATATTGACACACAAGTAAAAATTGTCATAACTTGTACAATGTTACATAATTATTTGCGGTAATACCAAATGAGTAATGAAATATTTATGGTCTATGAGCATGAAAATATAGTTGCGAATGATATTGACCAACAAATGACTCAAAGTAACAATGTTGGTTCGTCTTCTCGGTCATATGATAGATAAATGCAAGTTCAACATGAGAAGATTGTTCGTACTATGTGGGAGGATTATATTAAAGACTAGTACACTACAATTTATGTTCAATTTTTTTTATTGAATTAAAGTTTGATCAATTAAAGTTAGATGAAATAATTAATTAAGTGGAGAACAAATAGCTTTGTAATAATTTATTATGCATTTTTACAAATTTTTGTTTATTTGGTAAGATTGAATAAACAATTGGGACTATTTTAATAATTTTACAACTTATGGGATTCTTATGTTTGTGAGAAAATATACAACACAAAAGTTTCATATCGCATGTCTAAATAAAACTTCAACTTCATCTCATGATTTCATATTATGATATCATATTATGATTACATATCATAATTTTATATCACATGACCAAACGGGCCAAATTAACAAGAAAACAAGGAATAGTAGTAAAATAAAATGTAAAAGAATAGAAAAATAAGACCAAGCATCATTCAGGGAATTGTGGCATATTTAAAATAAACTTACCTACGGATCCGGCAATCTCATGATTTCATTTGTAAAAATTCAAAGTAATAATGAATTGTCTCTTTCAAGAAAAAAGAAAAAAAACTAATACAAGTTGAAGGGATAAGAGATGTCCAAAACATCCCTTCAATAGGTGTATTGGAGTGGATGCATGGGATACTTCATTTTAATCAAAAATTTTAAATTTAAATTTTAAAAATTAAGAAAGCTGTCCGATAGAACTAAGACTCAGGGTAAGGAAGGTGGAAGAAGACTCAAAATACTTTCAAACTTGAATGGGTTTATATAAAGGATCAACTCCTAGGCTATTTTTATTTGCCTTAATGATCGATGAACTGACGCGGCATATCCAAAAAGAGGTCATGGTGTCTACTATCAGATAATATAATCTTGATATTAATGAGAGGAGCGTCGAAGTTAATGATAGACTAGAGGTACGGAGACAGACTCTAGAATTTAAATGGTTCAAGTGAAGCAGGATTAGAACTGAATGCAAGTTCAGTGCCGCGACTTACGTGACAGATGCGAAAACGAATATCGGTAATTGGATAGGAGGTTTTAATGAAGTATCTTGGATCATATTAATCCAAGGAAATATGGAATTGACGATGATGTTACACATTATATTTGAGTGCGATCAATAAAATGGAGGCTAACATTTGGTGTCTTGTGTGATAAAAATGTGTCACCAAGATTTAAAGGTAAGTTTTACTAAGTGGTTGTTAAACTAAATATTTTTTTATGGGCAAAGTATTTGCATGATAAAGAAGTCACATGTTCAGAACATGAAAGTGACAAAAATAAGGATGTTGAGATGAATGTGTGGGAATAATAGAAATGATAAAATTAGGGGGGGGGGGGGAATTCAAAACAAGATGGAATGACATCCATTGTTAAAAAAATGAAGGAAGCGAGATTGAGATGGTTTAGAAATATCAAGAGAAGATGCACAGATACCCTATTAATTAAGAGATGGGAAAGATTGTCCATGGTGGACCTAAGGAGATGAAATAGAGATAGGACGAAGAAATATCAAAAAAAGGTGATTAGACAAGACATATATAACTAGCACACCTAAAGCTTACTAATGATATGAATCTGGATATATAGGAGCATATGTGTCACGACCCAGACCATCGTAGTTGGCACCCACACTAACCCTTCGATGGGAGAACCATTTATACTAATTAGCTAACCAACTAAATCAAAATACTAAGGCATTTAAAGTTACGTAAGCAAGTTTAAATGCTAAGGAAAAGAAATAGAGTTCCCACAAACTCCAAACAAAAGTCTAACAACCAAACAAATGCGAAAAAACACCTAGAACCTGAAAGTTAATATACCACTGGGGAAGAATGGAGTAGTATTTGAATCGACGAACAACTGGGGATACTTGTCTCGCATGTCCTTCTCGATTTCCCAAGTAGCTTACTCAACTACACGATGCTTCCATTGTACCTTCACAGACTTAATCTTCTTGGTCCACAGCTTACGCACATCACGATCAAGAATTGCAATCGGTTCCTCCTCGTATTAGAGGTTTTTGTCCAACACAATTGAGTCCCATTTGATGATGTAATCCCCATCACCATGATATTTCTTCAACATGGACACATGAACTCCCGATAGGTTAGGAGGTAAAGCCAATCTATACGCCACTGGTCCTACACATTCAAGAACCTCAAAGGGACCAATGTATCACGGACTTAGCTTACCCTTCTTGCCAAATCTCATCACCCCTTTCATGGGTGATACCTTAAGAAGAACATTCTCACCAGTCTGAAATGTCATGTCTCTTACCTTATGATCCGCATACTTCTTCTGTCTACTCTGGGCTGCTAGAAGCTTAGCTTGAATACTCCTCACCTTATCTTGAGCATCCTTCACTAAATCAACCACCAAAGATTTCACATCTCCAGCCTCGAACCATCCTATGGGTGATCTACATCTCCTCCCATAAAGTGCCTCAAATGGTGTCATATCAATGCTGGAGTGGTAACTATTGTTATAGGAGAACTCGCATAAAGGTAAGAACTTATCCCAATGCCCTCCAAAATCAATCACACATGCCCTCAACATGTCTTCTAACACTTGAATAGTCCTCTCTAACTGCCCGTACGTCTGTGGATGGAAAGCAGTACTAAAAGTGAGTTGTGTGTCCAATTCATCATGTAATTTCCTCCAAAACTTGGAGGCAAACTGCGTACCACGGTCTGAGAAGACTTATAAATCAGCCAACAACACGAAACAACAATCTACTACAACTAAACAAAATTAAATCTAATTTCTCAATTACAATTCTCAACAACCACTCCTCTGTAGCGGCGCCATTTTGGATAACGCTCAAATGTCCTCCTTAAAACTAATTAAAAGGGACATCGATCGTAGTCAATAAAAAATTAACCAAAGAGTCGGGGTAAAATCCTACAGGGAATGATATATCGTAGAGAATTCCTATCAAGAAATTTGGATTGCAAAATTGCTCATTTGTAATAGTAAGAATAAGTTGGTGGATGATTCCACCAATTTAATAAAAAGATTTGTTTATCAATTATCACAATTAAACTAAAATTTCAAAGAACTAAAGAGTTAACAAGTAATCAAAGGGTGTGAGAATTGGAAATCAATGTCAAGTAGGGCTAATTATGTTGCTATATAGTGATGAACATTCATGAATAGGTTTATTCATCTTCATTGACGCTAATCATCTTTCGATCTCAAAGCATCTATGCGTAGAATCTCCTTTCGATCTAATCTAATTGTCAATCTAAATAACTCAATACCTTACTTTGTTCTCTCTTTCGATGCAAAAATAAGGCAAATAGATCTGACCCATAACCTCTACTTTCAAGAAATTTAAATACATCAAACCTAAATTGCTAGTATTGGACTAATTAGCCACTCCAATCAATCTCTTTCGAGCATCAACCAGAGATTGGAAGTAGGAATTAAGTTTGCAACCTTAACCCAAAATTAACCCCATGCTTATTAAAAAAAAATCATGTATGACCAGAAGCAAATTAGAGCATAGAACAATAACCAATACATTAAATCAACACCCAACCCCATAATTGCACCCATAGACCTTGGGTTCTAGCGACCCATCACTAAAAGTAAATAGATTATACCTTCCATGAAAGCAGCCATGGGTAACATGAAATTAAGCAAATACAAGTACAACCACTTTGGAATCCAGAGAGGTGCCAGTTCCCGTACCGTTCCGTTCTGGTCCAATTTTTTTCCGGTGAGGGCCGTTAACTAGGGGTATCGGGAGGGGTAACATGATGGAAACTGGTTTTACCAGTTAGTCCGGGTCCGGTAACTACTGGTTCGTCTATTTTTTTTTCTTAAATTGTAAATTTATATTAATAGAGCCATTGGAAGGTCGTTGGGCAACGGGTATTGGGCCCCACCCAACGACTCTTTCACCCAAACTTTTTTTTAATACCCCAAACTTTTAAAATTTATATTTTAATCCTTTTTTATATATAAATACCCCCAATCTTTCGTTATTTTTACTCAGAAAAATATTTTTCATCTTCTACTCTCTAAACTCTCAAAAGTCTCAAGTCTCTAATCTCTTATTCTCTTTTAAATTAAAAATTATATTAGTTTGAAAGATTTGGTGGATTACGAATTTGATCTTTTGAGCTTCAAAATTCAACTTTTAATTTTCCGCTTTCGGTCATACACGTCTACTTTTTTAAGTAGACGTTTGGTACATTCGTTCCAACTCACTTTTCATTTAGTTATTTATTTATTTATTTTGTGGGTAATTAGTCTCTAGTCTCTACTTATTTAGTTATTTATTTGTTTGCATTACATTTTCGTATTATATATAATTTACTCACTTTTCATATTTGAATATGGACTCCGGTAAAAAAAATCTTGACAAAGGTAAAACAACCATAGTTGATTCGGTCACTAATTTATTTACCTCAAATTCCAAGAAAAAAAACCCGGTAGTTCTTCTAAATCTAAAACTAGAAAAGCTACTCAATTAAGAATAAATATGGAAGATTATACGCATGTTGATGAAACTGTTTTTAATATTGATAGTAATAGTGGATTAGATCCTTATCATGAAGCTTTACAAAGAAGGTTTGGTAATTTTGATGAGGAATTACCTGAAGATGATGAACATGATAATGTTAA